>VNJZ01010671.1:0-49056 GCA_008042795.1 Drosophila asahinai
TATTTTTGACCGAAACGGGCAGCTTTCCTTATATTTTTCGGGACCTTGCGCATAGCCTCCTGAATTCCCTTTGTATCAATTTTAGCAAGCTCTCTTTTGATTTTTAATATTAGACAGTCGATGTTTTTTTGCCTATATCCCTTGCTGTATACATTTCTTTTCAGATTTGCCCAAAACTTTTCAATTGGTCTTAACTGGGGCATATTTGGAGGGTTTTGCAGTTTAGGCACAAACTTAATGCTTAAATGTTTAAGAGCCTCCAGAGTTGTTTTAGCATAATGAGCAGACGCTAAGTCGGGCCAAAACACCGTATTATCATTCGCATGATACTTATCCATACATTTTTTAAGCGCCGGAAGACAATTTTCCTTGTATCTGCGCGCATTGACAGCTAATCCAGCCTTAAAAAAGACTGGGTCGCTTATTCCTCGCTCACTAATTGCCAGCCTTTTGAAAACCTTTTGAGGAAATTTTGTTTTTGTAATTTGAGTGGCTTTTGCTGGTAGTTGAGTATTAGGAAGCTTAAAGTAATACTTCGGAGTCCATTCATGACCCTCCACTGTGAAATATGTCTCATCGTCCATTATGCAAACCTTTGAACTGCAACAAATTTCTAGAAAGCGCACACAGCCGAAATTTAATTGACTCTCTCTGGCTATCTGTGACTTTAGGAACAGTTTTTTTAGAACTTTTAATCACTCCCATGTCCCTTATATACTTTTTCACAGTTTTGTCGGTCACGTATTTTTTGGCCAGCGCACGATACGATTTGGCTGTGCGACCCACAATTTCAGCCTTTAATTTTGCTCTAACTTGAGACTGCTGTAATGGACACTTTATTTCGGACCCCGGGGCTGTTTCCATTTTTTTACCACTCTGAACATCCGAAATTAGTTTATAAATAAAAGTTTTTTTGAAGCCCATTACAGAAAAGTAATGAAAAATTTCATTTTTCGGCTGAGATTTGTTATTTGCACAATATGTGCAAATCAAATTTCGACGCTCTGCTGTGCTTAGAGACATTACCGCGACTACGCATTTTCTAGAAAGCTTATTTGTGCAGCTATACATGCTGGAATAGTACCGTTTATTATGGTGTAGTTCGTTTTGCTCTGACGGTTCTTGGAACTCTTTGCGAGCATGTTCAATTTTGTTCGTATTTCATTCCGCATACCTTATATTAAATATTTTTTCATCTACGTTCCTTCGATTCAGCTCGTATGTGCTCGTATTTATTAAGTAATATTAAGTTTGTATTAAGAATTATATAATGCCGAACAGATAAATGATATATGATTAGGTTGCTACAGATTTAGTTTCGCGACAACTTTAAACGTCTTTCAACTTTAATGTATTCTCCTTCTGCGACTTTTCTCTGCTTCACGACTTTTCTTCTGCTTCACGACTACTTCTCGTTCTCGTACATTCTCGACTCTTTACTCTTCGGCGAATGGAAAAAAGACTGGATAGGGGTGGAAAAACTGGATAGTGTGGTGTGTGTCAGGGATAGGTGTGTCAGCTGGTTAGGTGATTAAACTGCTTGACCACCAGGAGCAAACAGGTCAGAAACTGATAACCCACTACAGATCTTACGTACAGGACAAATTTTATAAAAACCTATTCGATTCAATTAACGATTCTGTGGACCCAAGTAAGTACTTTCTATACCGAGCTATATTTAAAACTAATTTATTCAATTCTAGATTCAAGGGACTGTGTATTATTTGTGCTGTTACATGCGGTGATCAAACCATCACACCGCTTTTCAGTTTCCAGAGATGAGCAGACTTTTTTTCCGGAAGGCGTCCATTCAAGATGGTGTAAGCAGCTGCATATTGCATGTTAATTAAAAATATACCAAAGTGAAAATACTAGGAAGTATATCTTATCAATAAGCATCTTATTAAGAAATTTGTAACAATCGTATCGATTCTATGACGATTTTTTTTGGGTGTACGCAAATAATAAAAATTTGAGTGCGAACAAGTGCACGTGCCGGAATTATTCCCCGCGAGTTCAAGAATCATAAAAAACGAAAAATAAGCTATACTCGTTATTAAATTTAATGGATACAATAAATGAATAGGCTTGAGCGGATGTTTTCTGAAAAGTTCAGTAAAATCGGATGATAAA
The DNA here is from genome assembly GCA_008042795.1 of Drosophila asahinai. Classification (NCBI taxonomy): domain Eukaryota; kingdom Metazoa; phylum Arthropoda; class Insecta; order Diptera; family Drosophilidae; genus Drosophila; species Drosophila asahinai. Next base: position 2,134 of record VNJZ01010671.1, read on the forward strand.
CATGGGAGATATTAGCAATAAGGTTAGAATTTTTACACACTGAGTCACTGCTGTTGCAAGCTGTAGCCGACAGGTGGCGCATTCGAGCCTTCGCCGCGCGATATAATGGCGCCAACTGCAGAAAAAATGACAAAAGAATAGAGCAAGAAAGGACAAAAAATAATATAATTCATTTTTTGACGCCGATCGAGCGGGTTTTTATGCGTCCTTATAAAATGTATCCTTCATATTTAAGTATGACATTTAATTGTTAGGTCGGGAGCTTATTGGAGAGGCGATTTATTTTAAGAAGTATCGAAGTAGAGTATGATAATGTACATATGTACAATTTTAAATTGCCTTTTAGTGTAAAGCACAAACGCTTAGTTTAGTTTAGTTTAGTTTATTGCTTCTATATCCTAGCTTCACAAGTAAAATACTTATGATTTACTGCGCTAGTCACTTTTGACATTAAATCTTATTACATTAATTACAATAATTCTTACAAATTCATTACAGTTACTATTACAATTATATTACATTCAATATCACTTAATTCTTATTACTAAAGGCTTTTATTATTTACTTAAATTTATATTATTTTGATTTTAAGTGTGTGTGTTATGGTGTTGTATTAGTTTTTCGCTAAATTGTGATGTGCCAGTAATATTTTTGAGAAAATGTGGCAAAGAGTTCCACGCTCTTATAGCATATACAAAAAAAAATTTCTCCGAACTTGCAAGTTTTGGTCTGATGCTTATTATATTTTTTGTTCTACAGTTAGTCACAAAAGTATCCGTTGCAAAGAGGGTTAAGAGAAAAATGCCAATTTTAAATAAGTAACCGTTTTAAAATGTTAAAAAATGGTTTGGGTTTCCAAAGATACATATTTTGTAAAGTATATAGCGAAAAAAACCAAACAGAAATCGCTATCCATGAAAAGTTACGGACAAAAATATTAAACTAAGCCGTTTTGTATGCTCACAAAAGTATTCGTTGCACATACAAATTTTATATTTTTTCGCATTTTTTGGGGCTGGGCACTAGGGCTGCAAAACTATCGATAGTGGGTACATCGATAGTTTTTAACTTCGATGTTTCAAAACCTCGATGTTTTCCAAAAAAACATCGATATATCGTTAAAACATCGAAAAATTTTCAAATATTTTTGATTGTGGTAAATACCATATATCTTATGCTATATTAAGAAAAATATAGAAAAGGCAAACATTAATTTTGTTTGTGTAAAATAATGTTATTAATTTCTTAATAATAAACGAACAAAATTTATATTTTCATTTTTTTTAATTCAAAAAAACAAAAATTAGGTCTTCACAATTTAAAGATTTTTTATACAAATTTTTGTTCATAAAATTAAAAAAAAACAAATATTAAATGCTCATTTCATAAAATAAAAAATCAAATATAATGTCTTCACAAGTTAAAGCTTAGTTATTCATATTTATTTCTTAATATTAAAAAAAAACAAATATAAAGGCTCATTTCTTAAAATTAAAACATAGTAACATCGATAGTTTTGCAGCCCTACTGGGCACTATTTTTTTTTTGCAATTTGGGTTGTTTTTCTAGTTAAAGACTGAATTCGAGGAAAAACACAGTCTTTTGGCGTCATTCTTGGTGTAAATCCCTAACAAAATGCCAAAGAGTCAAAATTTAAACGTTTCGCAAAAGAAAATTAATTAACACTTACACCATAAGGTTCGATCGATTGAATATATTTGTAGGATGTTCGATAGAAGTCCCTCGAACATACAGTGGCTCACAGCCTATTTCAACCAAACCCAACCTAAAACTTTAAAAGCCTATAAAAGATAAACCAAAAGGATAATCAAAATATTTTAAACGCACAATGATTCTCTTATGTTTAAACTTCATATTTATTCATTTCATGTATTTTTAATTAATTGTTAAATATTTTTTTTTTTAATTTATAACGAAAAAACAACGAAAAACAAAGTCACAGCCTATTTAAATTATACAAAACGCTTAACGACAATTTTTTTTTTTTTAATATTTGGTATGGCCACCGTTATTATCGACGACCATTTTAAGCCATTTTGGTATGGAATCTACCAACTTTTTGGTTATTTCTGGGCTTATATTTGCCCATTCCTCGACCAATGCCTGTTTTAGGTCAGTTTTGTTTGAAATTTTCCGCTTTCGAATGTTTTTGTCCAAAATTGCCCACAAATTTTCAATGACGTTGATGTCGGGCGACTGTGCTGGCACCATGACGTGAGTTTTGTCCATTGTAGTTTCAATAAACTCCAGGTTTCCTACATCTGCTGCCGACATACAGGCCCAAACCATTACACTTCCTCCGCCGTGCTTAACTGTAGCTTTTAAGTTCTTCGTCTGCAGCTCTGTATTCGGTTTTCCCCACACGTAGGAAGCACCATCCGAGCCAAAAATATTGAATTTTGACTCGTCCGCAAATATAACGGTGTTCCAGAAGGAAAAATCCTTTTCCAAGTGTTTTTTTGCGAAAGTTAACCGGCTCTTGATGTTCTTTGCGCTAATAAATGGCTTCTTTCGAGCTATTCTACCATTGACAAAAAGTGTGGTCAAGGGGACAAAAAGTGTGGTGTGCTCCCGGAGCACACGCCGAATTGTTTCCGGGTGGCAAGACTTGCCCGACTTGGCCTCAACGTCATTGGCAATTTTCCGTGCCGAAATTTTAGGATTTCCCGAATTTTCCGGACGATATAGCGCTCGTCAGTATAGTTGAAAATTTTGTTCGGTGCCTTTCTTATCGTGTCGTGCATCCTATTCTCATGGACAAGTCTGTGTATTATGCTCTGGACAGTGGAATCACTTAGAGCAACCATTTCAGCAATTTTCCTGCGCGAATTTACATCCTTAAAATGTTTTACAACGAGTTCTCGTTGCTCAATTGTTGTACGAGGTCCCATTTCGCTAAATGAATTTTTTGCGCACTAAACTCTCTCAAAATATTACCAGAATAAGCTTGAACCAACTTCGAATAGACTGACCAAATCACAGAAAAAAAATGAGCCGCCATTTGTATAACTATCGGTGCATTGGACATCTGCAAACTATTTGGTTGAATTAGGCTGTGACCTTGTTTTTCGGTGTTTTTTCGTTATAAATTATAAAATAAATATTTAGAAATTAATTAAAAATACTTGAAATAAATAAATATGAAGTTTAAACATAAGAGAATCATTGTGCGTTTAAAATATTTTGATAATCCTTTTGGTTCATCTTTTATAGGCTTTTAAAGTTTTGGGTTGGGTCTGGTTGAAATAGGCTGTGAGCCACTGTATGTAAGGAGTGCAATTTCTCGACTGAAGTTCAGAAATTTCCTGGAAAATCGACCCCGTTCTGGCCGTCCGAAATCATTGCTTGGCAGAGAACAGAGGAAAATCCTTAAAGAAAACAGGGAAAACCCACACTTATCGGCTCCAAAAATTAATACCGCCATATCCACATCCCTAGGTACAAACGTATCCACTAAAACCGTCCGAAGAGTGCCTAAAAGCCATGATTTGCATGGGAGATGTCTAGAAAGAAACTCTTGCTCTCATGCATCAATATATCAAAGCGGCTTTCCTTTGCTTAAACCTATTTAGACCGGAATTTTGAGTACTGGGAACAATTAATATTTAATGATGAAAGCAAATTTAATGTATTCGGATCTGATGGGAAAGGAATAGTATGGGAAAAACCCGGACGGAGTCTGGGATCTCGTGGATTGGTTGTCGCTCGAGAGGTGCGGGTGGACAAGTCCAATGTCGCCTCCTCGTCGCAGTTGTTGAGCTCCATCGTTGCCAGTCCTTGGTGATTCCTGGTAATGAAACTGAACTTACCTAGCTTAGTTTACGTGTTTTTAAATGATACGGGTAAAATGGGCAGCAGCGATAAACTCCTACTGTTCCTAAGGTTCACAATGGGATTAGTGTTAGTTTAGCATTCAGAACAATTTGAGGTTGGTTGATACTTATAATCACCCACCGCTGAGAGTAATGCCGGCTGGTGTGTCGGTTTGAGCACTGGGTTTGGCTCCCGCTGTAGAATCGTCATCGTTGCCATCGTTTGAATCGCTGTATGGAAAGCTTTTAGATCTCCAATATCTTATAGCTGCCATAAGAACGATTGGTCGTGAAGAGGTGTTTTTGTTTGATATCAGAAGTTTGAAAAATAACATACGTAGGTATCCTATTTTTAGTGTTAATAAGTATAGCTCAATACCATGTCCAGAGGTCGTTCCTAAATGACTTAGCTATTATTACAAAATTATAACACAAAGTTTTGACCCCTGATATTAGCTGAAGAGGTGTTTTTGAGTGATATCAGTAGTTTTTGTTTAAAACTCAAATGTTAAAAATTATCAAAAAAAAAACCACGTAAGAAGAGCTATATTGGATCATTGTTATTAATTTTGATGGGAATGCGAATTTTTGGAGATATGTGTTGTCCAAAATGTAATCAGTAATCTTAAGGGCTATACGGCTGAAGTGACTATTAAAATTTAAGGAGCCATTTTTAAAAAATAAAGAAATCCATTTTCTCTCCCGCCAAAGTAGCGGAAATCGCGAAAAGTAGATCAAATTAAAACCAAAAAATTTACATTTGTTTGTAAATTTAAAATATAAGTTTCGTTTGATGGCTTTAAAGTATATTGCAATTGTGCACGTCTCTATATTACTCCACATGTATTTTTACATAAATGTTTGTATAGTAAAAGTAAAAGTTTAGGTATATGGGATCTATGCTACTAATTTTAATGAGAAAACCAATTTTTCCAGATATGTGTGATATACCAAAACTTAAGCAATCTCAAGATCTATATGGCCTTGAGTGACTATCAAAATCGTTAGAGCCATTTTTGAAAAAAATGCAAAAACTAAAAAAAAACATTTTAATTATAAATTCTTAAATATAATATTTAGATAAATTATGTCAAGGCAAAGCTATTTTTTTTTTTTCAAATTACCTTTCTAACGACATAGCACGTTGCGCGGGAAATCTAGCTTTTATAGCTGTTTGCCGCCAAACTAGCGGGAAAACCAAAAAGTGGTAGAACAAAGGTTGTTTAGCTTGAGCTGTTTAATAAAATAAAAGTGGTGGACTAGTTTTAAAAATCCCAAGACCGCTACGTAAACGCGGGCTTTGAAATAAAGAATCAGTTTGAATTTAGAACTCCCAGAATGTAGACGTTTGCTTTATTTGCAGCCTCTCTCACAACGACTTACAGACCCACAGACACACATACAGCCAAACAACAGGACAAACGTTTTCATTTCGGAACGACGTAAAAATCTTGTTTATTGAATATCTTTTGAACTGAGTATCAGATCGGGATGATCGAGGTGTCATTCGACAACTTGAAGCTAGATTAAAACAACATTAAAAATTTTGGGGATTTTTGCTCCAACGGCCCCAACAGCTCCAATTTTCATAATTTTCAATTTCCTAAACTAATTCGTTTTTGAAAAATCTTAGTATGCAGTTTCAAGGAGGTTTACAATACCTTTGGATTAAGATATAAATGGTTCTGATCGGACTATCGTAGCAGATATTGCATTCTACGGCTCAATATAGTAGTCGCCTTGCGCACCACAGTCTCGGTACTCATCGACACTATGTGAACTGCCGCCCACAGTGATTAACAGACGGTCATAAAACACACTCAAATGCAGTCAATTGATCCAATCCAATAAATAGAAACCCGAAAGGGTCAATTATTTGGATTTATTTGGACAAAACCAACAGACAAACAATTCCCACGGAGTGAAAACAACAATTTTAGTATATATTATATGCTATAAAGAAACCGACCTGTAGTTTGAGAATGCTTTCGGTATACTGGCAAATCGATTCAAAACGTTTTTCCAATGCAAAAAACTCCAACGGAAGCTGCGCATATTGTATTGTAGCTAGAAACACTTTTGCATCGATTGTTATTGATTACACTTCGATGATGAAAATGTTGCCAAATGGAAATCGCGCTTTAGAGTCCCTTTGCATTTTGGGAATTAATTCCTAAACAAATTTAAACTAATTACTAGTTTCGGTCAAGTAAAAGGAAAGAAAATTGGGCAGCAATCACTTTACTGGAGTCACAGTATTACAAAAATAAAGATAATTTATTGACACATAAAATTCAGTATTTTTCTGAATACTTAGAATTGAAGAATTCATTCAGAGTTATATATTCCTTTGTATTCAAATATGGTTTATATGCATGAAATGATACAAATAGTTTCTTATTGAAAACCAATTTAACTTGTATGTCTTTGGTTACATCTTAAAATATTATTTACTATTTATCTATTTATAAAAAGAAAGGTCATGGCATGGTCTAAGCTAACTTCATTGACCAATTATCTTGTCTATAGTTTTTTACGTCAATTGCATTTATAAATGACGAATTTAAATACTTCTTACTGAGGTTGTGCAAATGGGGCTCTGAGATTTGAGTTGCTTACTGTAGTTTAACAGATGATTTTGGGTATCGCAAATGCAGTTTGCTTTAAAGGTGGAGAAACATCGATGAAAACATCAACGCATAGATGTTTTTAAAATCTTTGGGAACATCGATGGTTTTGTGGGGAAACATCGATGTTTTTGTCACATAACTAAAGTAAGGGAAAACAATTTTAACTTATTTTAAAGCAAATTTTTCTTTATATCTTATTGAAAACATCGAAAAACTTCGACAATTAATAGTTATTTATACAAAATTATGCATAATAAATTATTTAATTAGTTTCAAAGTGCCGATTTTGAAACTGCTTTCTATTTTCTGTTAATTTTCAATGTATAAATTGTTTAGCTAAGTGCCGACTTTGAAACTGTTAAATTTAAGATCCAAATTAGAGTATTCGTGTTCGTCATTTATATATTTATAATTATTGGTTTAATCAAGTCAACTCCAATTGACATTATATAAAATTTAGCAGATGAACTCCCTCCGCAGTACAGACAAAAATGTATTACAGCAAAGGAACTAGCTAAAACATTTGTCTATGGTTTACCAGCAGCATATCTTTTGGCTGGCTTCCTTGTTGCAAATAACACTAGTTATGCTAAGATTTACTCGGAGTTCAAACACATTTTTGGCGCTATCGTGCCTTACTTGGAACAATATCTCAACTTCAACGCTAAAAATGACAACTGACACAGACTTTTTCAAGAGTACTTGTTTAAATAAAGGATCAGCAAATGCTTGTCTCATAAATTCACTTCTGCCAGAAAAACTAAAAAATATTTAACATTAAAAAGTATGAATTTTTTTTTTCTGACGGTTTGATGTCAGATAATTATGTAGACTGTTCTTTTGTTCACAAAAGCTCAGATCCAATTAAATGTTTTTTTATACTAATAAAAAACTATCTTCGCTTACAGCCGAATTAACTGCCATAGATAAATCCATCGAATTTGCTATTGATAACCAATTCTGTAATAATGCTATTTTGATAAATAAAATTGTTTGATCGTAAAAAAAATCGAATCCAGACAATATTGCCAAAGAAATTAAAAAAAAATCTAAAATGCTAGTTTTTTATTTGCAATTGAAATTTATTATATTCCTAATAATGTCAACATTGAAGAAAATGAATTAGCTGGAATTGCCGCTAAAAATGCCAAAAACAATGGCACATATTTCTGTGCTCGTTGGCCACTAAAAGATGCAATTTCCTTTTTATATCATTAAATTCATATGGAATGATAAAGAGAATATATCACAATCTGCACGGATATAGATAAAGGTTTTACTCGCCTGATCCCGTACTTTACATCAAAATCATGGCTTAAAGACAACTTATTCGCGCACACGCGAGAGAAAATTAAATTGTTGCTACGCCAAGACAAACTTGCCCATTTTTTGTGTTTTTGAAAAGTAAAATGCAAAAAACGTTTGAAATAAAAACCCGGAGGCCTCCTGGTACTTAAATTTATAAATTGAGCATTTATAATTCATTATAAGCGTTTTAAAATTGTTAGCAAGTTTAGGAAAAATTGACTAGTTTTGAGAACAAAAATACCTAAAAATCTAGTTTTTACGTTCCTTAAAAAAGTCTATTATTTGGGTTTTTTTAGGTAACCTATTAAATCTACTTGGCTTACGTCAATTTGACACTTCATTTTATTAATACAAAAAATTACAAATTACAAATTTATAGATAATACCATTAAAAAAAAAACTTTTTATGTATTTTAATTAACAAGTAAATACGAACTAGATTAATCTACGATGGTATGAAATAAACACCAACAGACCAACGAGTAAACAATTTTTTTCCTTTTGCAATTAAGAACCAATTTGATGTAGAAAAAGGCATTTACTTTTAACTTCGACAAAACAAACTTGCCCGGTTTTGAAAACGAAAAAGTCTTGTGAAAGAAAAACGGGAGAACCGATTTGTCGTTTTCGAAAACGATTGCTCCATTTCGACAATACAAATGTGTATCCAGAATAGAGAACTCAAAAAACATTAAAGAAACAATTATGAACAACCCTGTCTTAGTGCGGACCTAAGCCCCGAAAATAAATCGCTTTCACATGAACTTGTCGGCGTATATACACTGATGTTGTAAAACATTGGCTAAACATGTTCAATAAATAATTAAGAGGTACTCAGTGAATGATTTATTAACTTATACCTCCACAACCACACAGAGATAGCGGCCCCTCTCTCCGAGTACCTAGTCTGACTCACCTACTGTGTTATTATTGGGCGTTTGGCAACGGGAACTCGGTCTCGATCAAAGTTATCAGGTGAAACTGTCGCCATCGCCACATGATAGCGCTGGGACTCCTGGGTGCATAGAGCTTTACCTGACGTTACCAACCGAGTATTTGCTTTGGCGAGCTGAATTTTCAGACCGAGAACTTCCGCTGACAGACTAATGCAAAAAAACAAAGTGATTACCTCATTACCGGCAAGCTTCACAATAATAGAGTAGGCAACGCATGAGCTCTCCAGCTCAACAAAGTGGAGATATCGTGCAAAAAAGATATCTTGCTGGAATTTAAGCGAACGCCTGCCTGAACCCCAAGGCACAGTTACCCTTAGTAGCAGCGCCTAAGCCCTAAATATTAGTAAATATTAGCCAATGTGCTGATATCTATAGCTTGATATCGACTTCGACTATAAAAAGTAAAGCGATATTCGCCTCGCAGGCACGAGTAAGTTCATTTGCCATGGCCGACCACCACTTGATAGTTGCCAAAGTCGTGGCCATTGTGGTGCTGCTGCTGGTCACCCTGATTTTCTGTTTTATTCCCTATCTCCTGGATAGGTTCTACAAGTGGACATCGCGGCCTCAGAGCAATGCTCGCGAGTTTAAGGTGGTCCTGTGCCTTCTGAATTTTGGCGGCGGCGTTCTGATAGCCACCACCTTCATTCATATGCTGCCCGAGGTGGTGGAGGTTGTGAATGCATTGCAGGATTGCCGCATGCTAGCACCCACTCCGTTTGGGCTGCCAGAGGTGCTGCTTTGTACCGGTTTCTATCTGATGTACTCCATTGCGGAAATAATGCATTTCGTAGTGCGACGGCGTCAGCAACGTCAACGCCAGCTCATCGTGGTGGTCGAGCAGGCAGACTGTGGCCGGCAGAAGGAGCTGGTTACCGAACTGGAGGAATCGGAGAAACCAGAGGAGGAGCCCAAAGAACCAAACTGGCTTCGGGGCTTGGGAATCATCGTGGCTCTGTCCCTACATGAACTATTCGGAGGAATGGCCATTGGCCTGGAGATGAGTGTCAGCACCGTGTGGTTCATGACTGGCGCCATCGCAGTCCACAAGCTCGTGCTGGCCTTCTGCATCGGCATGGAGATTATGATGGCTCACACGCGGTGGCTAGTTGCCGTCATCTATCTGCTGGTCTTCTCGATCGTAACACCCATTGGAGTGGGAATCGGGATCGCGGTCAGCGAGTCCTCCGCCGCAAATCAGCCGAGCACAGTCTCGGGAATCCTGCAGGGCCTAGCCTGCGGCACTCTGATCTACGTGGTCTTCTTCGAGATTGTGGCCAGGAACCATGCCGGCCTGCGAGTCCTGCTCTCTTCGGTGGTGGGATTCATCCTAATGTTTGGCCTCCAGATAGCAAGTAAGTGATCGATAGCATTTTGAACATCTTGTGTGCTGCGAACTCACCATCTGTTTTTCCTCTTTCAGTTGGAGAAGCCAAGGGCAAGAGTAACTATGTCTGCCCCTAGTCGAAATTCAAAGAAAAAGTTTTTCCCTGACATCGAGGTAGCAGAAATAAAGTGTTTAGTTCCAGGAGGATCTTCTTTTAGCAGAACCCCAAACGCTCAACATTTTATTACATTATATTCATCCAGTCTATAATAGTGATAATAGTGACAACAAGCAGCTCAAGTTTCATATCTATATCCTACAAAAACATTATTAATTTTATTTATAGTATATTAGCCTAATATTTATTTGTGGTCTGAAAATGCATCCTATAAGCATCGTTAGCAGAAAAATATTGGCTTAAGCCAGCTGAAATTTCAGTCCGAAAACTTTTACTGAGCGTAATGCAGAAGAACGAAGTGACTACCTTTTTCTGGAACCAAAGAAAGTGTAAATTTAGAAATTTGTATACCCTTGCAGGGTATTATAATTTCAGTCAGAAGTTTGCAACGCAGTGAAGGAAGCATATTCGACCCCATGAAGTATATGTACGAGTATATTCTTGATCAGCATCACAAGGCGAGTCGATCTAGTCATGTCCGTCCCTCCGTCCCATTAGTATATAATTTGGGGCCAGATAGGACCACTAAATTATATAGCTGCCATAGGAACGATCTAGCCAAATTAGCCGATTAATGTTGTTTTTAAAAATATCGGATTGAACCTTAATTTATGGATATTTAATTTATTTATAGCCATACATTTTTAATTTCATCCAAATCGGATTACTATATCTTATAGTTGCCATCGGGCCAAGCTAGCCGATGTTCGTTGTTTTTAGAGATATCGGGGTTTTAGCTAGCTCGGGGTCATGATCAGCTTAGTTTCTCTTACTTAAATCAAGATCACATAAGGAACGTTATTGTATAGCGGGTTGTTCGGACGCCTTAGTTTCTCATACGTAAATCAAGACTCGACTATATGCCAAGACACACACAAGATGTGAAGAAGTGCACTTCTCCCCTTTCTAGCCCTCCGACACTAGCACAGCTAAAAATTGATACAGCGAGAGTGCAGCAGTTAATTTTCAAGTCTGGATTCCTGGACACGCTCACTTAAATAAGCGTTAACGGTGGGAGTTGATCGTATAGCAAAGTTCACTGATGCTGATTGTGATGGGACCCTATTAAATAAATATATTTTTGATCAGCATTACTGGACAGAGCCTTCAAGCTGTTCCGCAGTATTCTTGATAGTGAATCACGGGATACACACCGTGTAAATAATAAAGAGGAGAATCTATTAAAATGTAATACATTTTTTTAAAATGTATATTTTAGTCATGAACCCCAGCCAAAGTTACAGAAAATTTCCCATATTTCCCAAAAGAGTCAACTGCTTCCGAAATTCCTCTACATTACACAACCCTTTTGGACATGAAATTATTTGCGGAGAACCCCTTCTCATGGCTCGGCTATCGTGCGAGGTGAAAGCCACCTGTCCACGGGTAAAAGCAAGGAGATAACAACTATGTACTACTATGTGTTGACTGCCCATTGTCTGGGTCGCTCTGCGCCGTGTATCCGCATATCAATCAGCGATCCGATTCCAATCACAGCCCGTTGATATACGACTGCCATATAAACCATAGGTGGTCGAGGGTCCCGCCAAGCTCAGTCGTTGCTCGCAGCTCAATACGGGAGGATGACCGGCGCACTGGACATGTCTGCCGATAGGCACGGACTGCTTGTGGCCAAAATAGTCGCCATGGTGGTGCTTTTGGTGATTACCGTACTCTGCGGCAGCCTGCCGTACATTCTCGACCGCTGTTTTGGATGGACCAAGATGAGTCCGGAGAAAACCCGCGCCTCGACTATGGTGCGCTGTCTGCTCTTCTTCGGGGGCGGCGTGCTCATCTGCACCACCTTCCTGCACATGCTGCCGGAGGTGATCGAGGTGGTGAACGCCCTGCAGCACTGCGGCATGCTTGCGGGGACGCCCTTCGCCCTGCCCGAGATGCTGCTCTGCACCGGCTTTTTTCTGATGTACGCCTTGGACGAGCTAATGACGGGGTTCGTGCGTCGCCATCAGCAAAAGCTTAGCCGAAAGGAGTCCGTGGCCAGTTTGGCCTTCGAGAGGGGACACAGCGTCCGGCATAGTGTTCTGCTAAAGGGGAAAGAGACGGAAAAAGAGCAAGTTGCGGACGCGGTATCTGATGAGTCTAAGGATCACCAGGGACACTCACATTTGCCGGTGGCATCCGCCCAAGGATCCTCGGCACGGGGACTGGGCATTATCCTGGCACTGTCCTTGCACGAGCTCTTCGAGGGAATGGCCATTGGGCTGGAGGGCAGCGTGGGCACGGTTTGGTTCATGTTTGGAGCGGTGGGCGCACACAAGCTGGTGCTGGCCTTCTGCGTGGGCATGGAACTGCTGGTGGCCCGAACCCGCAGCTCTCTGGCCATTGTGTACCTGGTGACATTCTCGATCGTCACGCCAATAGGTATTGGGGTGGGACTTGGCATAAGCCAGCAGGTGGTGGCGGGTCAACCCAGTCTGCCCTCGGGAGTGCTCCAAGGCATCGCTTGCGGAACGCTGCTCTACGTAGTGTTCTTCGAGATCCTCACCGAGAACCACGGCGGTTGGCAGGCCCTCATCTCAGCCCTAGCTGGATTCAGTCTTATGTTCGGACTGCAAATTCTGTGTAAGTGACCACCGGAGCATTAAATGCACTGCTGTTTAACTCATCATTTTCGATTCCTCTTTTTCAGCTGATGAAGCGGAAGGTGATGACAGCCTCTCTTGTTCCTAGAACCTTCACAAACACCTTATATAGAGCAATCCATATTCGTCCCATTTTATTCTCAATGAGACTATTTGTTAATTAAAATAACACAGGTCGACGAAATAAAGCCGGGCGACAAAACGCTATTGATTCTGAAAGGTCTTTACTGGTATATTGCTAATCCCAAACTGAAAAGTGTTCATCACGTGCCAATTTAGGGTACAAATTTTTTAAATTTCAGGGTTACAACTTAAAAAAAAAATGTGACTAAATTAAGTTTGTAAAATGCGGTAAAATTAATGAACTAGAGAACCCCCATATGGTTCTTTTTATACCTTGTACCCTATGGGTACCCTTGTACGCTATGGGTACCGGGTATTAAATATATAGTATACATATTCTTGATCAGCATCACCAGCCGAGTCGATTTAGCCATGACCGTCCGTCTGTGCGTGTTGGTTAACAGATATCACAGACTATAAGAGCTAGAGTTACCAAATTTGGTGACAACATTGGATTCTGTTGCACGCAGATCAATTTTGTTTTAAAATTTGGCCACGCCCCCGAAAATCGTGAAAATCTTTATAAAAGCTATTGTCGTAATATTTGGCTTAAAGTAAATAAATAAAATAAATAGGTATACATTTGCGGACTTTTTCTAAAAATTTGAGTCAAATCGGATGATAAACATGGAAGTTATTAAACAATAAAGTTTCTGTGTATGCTTCTTCTTCTTCTGCCACAAGGGCAGTAGCGAAAAAAAGTGTTGTGTGCTTTCGGGCGCAGTATTATTTCGTAGTGCAGCTGCGTACAGCTGCAGAATTGGGCTTTTTTGAACGTTGCTCAATATGTCCCTAGCATCATTTGACTTTTTTAACTGTTGCTCAACATGTTTTTATACCCTTGCAGAGGGTATTATAATTTTGACCAGATGTTTGCAACGCAGTGAAGGAGGCATCTCCGACCCCATAAAGTATATATATTCTTGATCAGCATCACCAGCCGAGTCGATCTAGCCATGTCCGTCTGTCTGTCTGTCCGTCTCTCGGTTTCTACGCGAACTAGTCTCTCAGCTTTTGAGCTATCGAGCTGAAATTTTCAGCATAGTCTTATTTCCTTAGCACACAGTATATATGTCGGAACGACCGAAATCGGATTACTATATCCTATAGCTGCCATAGGAATGATGACGAGATTAATGTAAACTTTACTTCTCTGTTTTTGAACGTATTTCTATAAATTTTGAGATATAGCAATTTTTTATGGTTCTAGAATTACGGTTTTAATTTCATTAAGATCGGACCACTATATCATATAGCTGTCATAGAAGCGATCGGTCGATTTATATGAAAATGAAAAAATTCTACATGTAAAATGTAAAATTTACAAAATTCGATATTTTTTCAACATTACTAAAATGGTTCGATTTTCAATGATCCAATTACAGACTGCAAGGGTATACCAACTTCGGTTTACCGAAGTTAGCTTTCTTTCTCGTTTATATGTATCTATACTTTTATCTTTCGCTCCTATTAACACCTAACCGTACCAAGCACTTGTTTGGTTTCGAGGGTTCAACATGAGTGTATGTAGCGTTCCTTTTATGATTGTGGACAATCCTAAATAAGGATCATTTTGTTCATGAATATACCCTGATTTTTTTTTTTTTTTTCTCTCATATATTAAGATTTAAATTAAGAATGCATAAAATTTTAAAAGGAGATTTTATTATTCTATCAGTGTAGGTTCGTCCAAAGCTTACGAGCGATTTATGTTATCTCCAATTGCCGCACAAACATTTTAAAATCGAATTTATTTCGTTAGTGTTGCCCAATTATATGTAAAGCTCTTTTGTTTGCATTTGTTTTTATAGAATCATTCGTAAGACCACCGAGCAAAAACTTGCATCCAAGTGCTAAAAGGTATAAACAGAGAACTGCAAAGCGAATCGCCGGAAAAACTCTTGCTGGCCGCGCTCTTTCACCACACTCCTTCCACGGTCCTGCATCGCGCTATCCGCCGCTCTCTCCCGCCTTCCGAGAGCTTTTTGAGGGGCGGACGAGGGGCTGCGAAAGCTGCGAAAGCGAATCGACGATCCGAAGATCCCTAAAGCTCGAGCAAGGCCTCTTGAATGGCACCGAATTTCCACCAAAATACTTTCAGTTGCGAGCGGACCTCTGCACGGAGTGGAACAAAATCTGAAAGGCAAAGAGTACAGTCCGCGGAAATCGTTCAATTAATAGAAAGCAAGAAAAAATACATATATAATCCAATTTTGCCATATATACCCTATATATATCGCCTGTATATATACGAGCCCCGTATGTATGTATCAGTGTACCAAAAGTTGTTATACATAAAATAAATTGCGAAAGAAAGAAATACCATTATCACCTAAAAATAGTGGCCGACTCTCAAAGGAATATAAATTTTAATAATAACGAAACCAAACCAAACGACGTGAGCGAACCAATTATATAGTACCATAGCCGAAAGATCGCACGCACGCATGTTCGAGTTAAAGGCTTAAACCGCAGCGACGACCCGAACCGAAGGTAGCGAACCCTACTGACTGCGAGTGCGTGCCACCGAAAGATGACTGTCACTCGCCTTAAGACTCTGACTCTGCTCGTTGCTGCTGCTCTGCTGGCACTGAGTTTTCCCGGATATGTGAACTGCGCTAACAACAACAACAAGAAAGGAGCCCCGCCAGCGG
Organism: Drosophila asahinai; assembly: GCA_008042795.1. NCBI lineage: Eukaryota > Metazoa > Arthropoda > Insecta > Diptera > Drosophilidae > Drosophila > Drosophila asahinai. The sequence goes on from VNJZ01010671.1 coordinate 17,746, forward strand.
CGCCTCTCGAGCCGGAGGCGGTCATCGAGGAGGTCAATGCCAAGCAGCTTGAGAAGCTCTTGGCCGACAAGGATTACGTCGCAGTTTTCTGGTGTAAGTTCTGCTTAGTGTTTAGAGCTTCCTACACTTGTATACATACCATACATATGTGTTTAATGTAAGTACATGTGCTTGTACATATGTGCTCGAGTGGAGCAAGTAACGAGCGGTCCCGGCAGCCGACTCGAAATAGTAACAGAATCAGAAGCCATATTATATAAATTTTCGCTAGTGAAAATTCTAAAAATTCCCATACAAATGAAAATATGTGAAAAATTCGTTGGTCGAAATCCGTCCGAGATTTTCATTTGGTTAATTTTTTTATATTCTTTCTCTTTTTATGTCCCTCTCAGCCAGCCCCTCTTCTATATATTTTCCCATGGTGCGCAATCTTTGCGTTCTGTTTATGAGTAGAAATATCTCTTTGCCTCTTTGCTCCGTCGATCGTCGTCTTCGCCTGTGAATCCACTGCAGCTTTTTATATCTCTTTCGTCTTTCGCTTTTTGGCGCAAACTCTTGGCACAAAAAGTAGCAGACAATTCTTCCCATCCAGTTGGCAACCGATTTACTGACCTTTTTCATTTGTTTCAAAACACTCGCAGACATGTATACAAACACTTGCACAGACATATAAGCCGATCTGTGGTGATCTATTTTTGGGTCAAAAATAAAATGTTTCCCCAGTGGTTTCCGCTGAATTATTCATCGAAAAACTCGTATAAACAAATCGCTAATCGCTAATGGATGTATAGCATTTCTTTGATTACCTTGAACTTACGTATGCCGATTATGCTTTCGAATAAGTTAATATACGACAAATCGTCAACTTGTAAGATGTTCTTCTTTATACATATACTTACCAAAGCACAGATGCGATTTTATATATATCATTAGCATTGGCGGCAATTCCAAAAATAATTATTGACAATGAAAATATAAAAAGTCCAAAAAGCCTTAAGTCCAATGCCTCGGACACCTCACGGATACCCCAATAATGAAGCTGAAAAGTGACAAAATCAACTGAATGTCAGCAAACAAACATCTTAAATTAATAATATCAAATATCTATATACTTCAAGTAACTGAATTTATATTATTCCGCAAATTGGTTAGGTTTGCTCTGTTCCATGTGTCTGGCGGGTTTTTAAAATCAGTTAATAGAGCAGTCAGAAGCTAAAGCTTGTAATTACTTTTCCATCAGAGAAAGATCTCCTCAAATGGAAAGCTAATCAAACTATTTCTCGGTGTCTACTCGGGACTACACTTTCCTGACCAAAGAAAATCCAAGGAGATGTGGGAGGGAACAGGGGCAAGCGCTGCTTATTAGTCTGCTGCAATTCATTTCCCTAATAGTGGCCGCATGAATTTTATGAATTAATTTAGAATTTGTAGTATATTTGTTGGCAGTTGCTGCTGCATTAATAGCAACGAATTTCTCTGGCTTGGCTGTCATTTCATTCATTTATTCAGCCTTATTTTGCTCTGGGCAGGCCGATGATGCATCATGCGTCCACTATAGAAATGAATAATCTCTTGGGCATTCGGTTCTGCAGAACCTCGGGTTTGAATTTGGATTTGAATGTGAATTTTAGCTCTGCTGTGGCGTCATACGCAGCAGTTGCTGGCTGTCAATTGATGTTGCTATCTCAATTCGATCTGATCGCGTATCCAAAACCCTCTCATGCCACGTTTATACGATTTCAGATGCGCGCAGCTGTGTGACCTGTGATAAGGTTCTAGCGGAACTCGAGAAAATTGACGATGACACCGACTCCTTCGGTGTTGACTTTGTGAAAATCAACGACAAACGACTAGCCAAACAGTATGGTATTAAGAATTTCCCAGCCCTCACCTACTTCAGGTAGGTAGCCCCAATCGATTCCGCTGCCACAGAACCTAACCATCCGCATTCGATCCAACGCCAGGGAGAAGGAACCCATCATCTACGATGGCGACCTCATGGACGAGGAGGGAGTGCTCGACTTCCTCACCTCTCTGGAGGCCATGGATCTACCCGATCGCATCGAGGAGGTCAATGCCAAGATATTGCAGAAGATCATCGAGGATACCGACTTCGTAGCCGTCCTGTTCTGTAAGTCAGCCTGAATTTGGTTTTAGCTCACCGATTTCTTAAAATTTTCAATACCCCGATCACGTTTATTGGCGGATATTTGATGATGTTCTATTTTAAAGCAGTTGCAGTTTTTAGCGAACACAAACAGTTTAGCTCTCTTGTGACTAAAAATCATACAACTAGGTATAGACTACAACCATATTTACCTATATTGTATATTCTGTAAATCTAGTACTTATGCGTATGTCTGTATCTATCTCTATATATACGTATATTATTTGTTACTAACCCAAGCGAAATGGCGGCCAACTTAACTTTCTATGTGTCTCTATATACAAATACTCTTCCGGCGGAACTTGTCCCCTTTCTAAGACAATTTACATGCGCGACATTTATCAATGAATTGTATATTTTATCGAACGACACAGGTCCAGATCATGAAACATGCCCGCCCAGGGTTATGGGTAAGTTTTCCGTGAATACTTATCGGGACCTTTCTGTCTTGCCTTCTCCATCTAATTCCCCCACTTTGAAACTATGTTTCCCCCAAAAATAATTTGTTCACACCGTTTCTCCCCCATTTTAATGTAATTTTCCTGATTCCAGTAATCCACAATCCAAGACTCTACATATATGTATATACTCGTATATTTGGCTACATAACCCATATAACCGAACAATTCATGGAACCATTCGGGCGATTTTGAGTAGGATATTGAGGACAGCAAGACAGAAGGGGATATGGTTATTAAATCTCCATTCTTGACGTCGTTGTATTGGAATCGCTGTATGGAAATGGGCGGGACTCGAAAATAATTGCACTCATTATATAGTAATTCTTAGTAATTTTAGTTAGAAAGACAACATTTCTCATTTCGAATTCGCTGTAGACCGAGCCAGACGTATATTACGTATACGTATAATAATAAACATTACAGCAGCAGAAGCATTGCAGATGAATGTCTGGGCTCGGCGCCAGGTTATGTTTTTGTCCCCATGGCATCTCCTCCTCAATATTCCCAGAAATCATGACCCCAACACAATGACTTGGACGAGCCATCGCTTAATTTTGCGAGGAATGCAAAATATATTGAAATTATTGCAATTGAATAGGGGTGAAGGCAAAATGGTATCGATAAGATACACACGTTTGAGGAGATCTAAAAACTCTGATGATTTGCCGTGAACGAAATAAAGAACAATGAAAGGAATTTACCTATATCGAAAGCCATAAATCGAATGCCGTATTATAAAGTTTGCAGAATCGGTGCGTATGTATATTCCCATGACTACACATACGCCGATGTCTTGGCCAACAACAAAGTATAGAGCATTTATTTATTTATTTATTTATTGTCTGCCGTCTCTTTCCGACACAGCCACCTACAATTTTGGCGATAAAAATAGAAACTCAAGCAGTTGGTCGGCCAACAAAATAATTTTGTTCGCTCTCTGGCCGCTGCTGCTTCTGCTGCTTCTGCTGCTGTTATTTTTGCTTAATTCTGAAACAACTAACTATAGAGTGGGCATCTACATGGCAGCGAGAACACACATGAATATACGAGAATCTGTAGTATCCGCTACACTATCTCTATCTACACATAGGTATTTTTATCAGACGCAGACGGCATACAAGTTCTTTTATGCATAGATACGAACAGCATGTAGGTGAGACAGGACAAGAAATTTTGGCCCATTGTCTCGCTCTCGCCCCCCGGCATTCCGCCCCTGTCCATCCGCGTTCGATTGAGTTTCTGTCCATTCAGAGCCACCAAAGGGTGGCGGGGACTGCGGACGGACAGACAGCGCTTTTAATTGCTTTTGCATATGGCAATTCGTCAACACGGCACATGCCCATGCCCATGCCCATGCACACACCAGCATTAGCCGCTAGCCGGCGATGCATGGTTATGGGCAGCTCTTTAGTTGTCTCGGCCAATGCAAATTTACATAATGTGTATGGTTCGAATACCCACACACCGTCCACTGCAGCTCTATAACTGTATAACTATATATGCGCAAGGCACTTTCCCGACTGACTTGCACTATTTTTAGTTAAATGCAGAGCCAAATTTCGGCAGAGTCGGAGCCCCATAATCGCGTTTAATTTTCTACACTTTGCATATATACATATGTACATATATGTATAGCTGCAGTAAATTATGAGGAAAATGTGTGCGAGCGAACGTGTGCTTGGCCTTGTCGCCTTGGCGACACCCACTCGACCGAGGCCCAAAAGAGAGATCGGGCTGAATGTGAAAATTACAGATACTCGAATGAGTCAGGCCACGACAAGGGAGAGTGATTTGTAGACAAGTCCTTTTTCCTACTATAAAGCACCGATGCTGTGATAGGTGGCCACAAACTTCACAACATGTGGCTAGTTAGCCATAAAAAAACTTTTACAAGTTCACCAACAAATCAAAAGAAATATTACGTATACGCAGCGTCTGCAGGAAAGCTTTCGAAAGACACATTTACGAATGTGGCAAGCGAAAGAGAATAAGTATCTGAAAATAAGATGGGGAATAGGCGGAAAGAAGGAGAGCTTTTGGGAATATATTTTGTACCGCTCGCCGTTTCACCACTTTTCAGTTGTCGGGTGCCACACCGAGAAAAATGGACGCATTGCAACAGGTTGTAAGCAGACAGATGGGGATGCTGTAAACAAAAAATGTGTGTAAATAACCGAATGGCCTGGGAACTGATTGGGTAACACTGCAGCCGAATGGCATTCCATGGCCCTGCATGCACTTGCCTTTGTCTGAGGCGACTCTCTATTAACCCCGCAACTTACAGCCGCACGTAATCCGTAACGTACTCCGTGAATGCTCTACCAATCTACCAATCCGTGGCATTGTCCAACACCAGACCCCGTCCTGAACTATGATACTCCCCAGTCTTTCGTGCAGATTCCCCCTTTGCCAGCCGACCCTAATGATCTATTGTTTGCCTGATTCTATGCCATCCTCGAATCTATCTGGAACCGACAGACAAACAGCAATGCCGCAAGTGCGCCAAGGCCTTGCAAGAGCTGGAGAATATAGATGACGAGGCCGATCAGCTTGGCATTGGATTTGTGAAAATACACGACGAGGCCTTGGCCGATGAATACAATCTGGGCAATCTGCCAGCGCTGGTCTACTACCGTCATCAGACCCCGATCATATACGAAGGTACCGCCATTTCACACCCCCATTTATCTCAGAACCTCCACTCCAAGTCCACAAACTCAAACTCAGACAGACCAACAGCATACATCAATCGCATGCACAAGTCGATGTTCATGCCGCTAATATCGAAATTGTGTCTCCAGGTGAACTCCAGCGTGAGGAGGACGTCTTGGAATGGTTGGTGCAGAATAAGTCGACTGGCGATGAGGATGACGTAATTGAGGATGTCACCTCCAAGACGCTGTCGACGCTGATTAGCAATATCGACAACCTAGTTGTACTTTTTTGTATGTAGAAGCAATATTTGCCTGCGGTGTGGTGTGGCCATGATACAATAACCGAGTGCTATCAATCTGCAGATGATCATGGAAACGACGATTCGATGACCGTGTTGGAGGAGCTAGAGCAAATCGACGACGACTGCGACAAGCATGGCATTCAGTTTGTGAAAATCGACGATGCCAAGGCAGCAGGCGAATACGGAATCGACTCGGTACGGACCCAGATCGAGAGCAGTTGAATCGCTTCGTTGAATGACGCATATTATTCGCTCTGCAGATTCCGGCAATTGTTTACTTTGAAAAAGAAATTCCAAACGTGTACGACGGCGATCTCATGGACGAGGAACAGATTCTAAAATGGTTGTTGGGCCAGTTGGAACGAGATGAGATCGAGGATGTCACTGACGAAATGCTCGATACAATGATCAAAGAGGGACGCGTCATTGCAGTGCTGTTCTGTAAATATTCCATACATATTCCCATAGAGCGTAAGCAGTCGCCACCATTTTGCTCACAAGCTGTTTTCCAGACGACAACAACGACAAGAAGTCCCAGAAAGTCCTCGAAGAGCTCGAGAATATTGACGACGAGTGCGACGCGTTGGGTATTACTTTCGTGAAGATCGACAATCCCGAGGAGGCCGTCGAATATGGCATCAATAAAGTTCCTAAACTGATATACTTTGAAAAAGGCATTCCAACTATTTACGAAGGCAATCTGGAGGATGAGGAGAAGCTCCTGAAATGGCTTACAGAGCAAACGAGTTCCGATCAAATCGAGGACATTACCGACGAAATGTTGGATTTAATCATTGAGAAAATGCCCCACGTAGCTGTTCTGTTCTGTAAGTGATTTCAGATCCCACACCATGACTTTGTGCCGGGAACGCTGCGCACTCGACTCCCAATCTCTGTAGATATTGTAAAGCCAACTTGGTGTTGTATCTCTGGGTGTGTCTGAGTGTCTGCATTCGTAAATGTAACAATCTGCCGACTTTTCAGTGTGCTTTATCAGTAATAATTTTCAAAAACGCTTTAATCACTAATCAACTGGAACTAAACCCTGAAATAGTAGATCTTTTTTTATCCAAAGGATAGCTGGAACTTTAAGAGTGTAGTTCGTAGGTTCCAAGTTACAAGTTGAGCAAAACCTAAGTTTGTTGAATTATTTCTAGTTAGCTTCCGATTTAATCCATGATTATTTAACTAACCGCCTGAAATCATATTCGCAGACGACAAAGACCAAAAGAAATCACAGAAAATCCTCGCAGAATTGGAAAACATTGATGATGAGTGCGATCAGAACGATATTGCTTTCGTCAAAATCGATGATGACAAGGAGGCCAAAGAATGGGGCATCGATGAGATACCGTCGATTGTACTCTTTGAACGTGGCATTCCACACATCTACGAGGGTGATCTGATGAAAGAGGATGAGCTGCTTGGCTGGTTGGTGCATCAGAAGCGCTATTCCGAAATTCCCGAAGTCACCGATGAGATGAAGGACAAGTTAGTCGAGAACACCGAGCACCTGGCGGTTATATTTTGTTAGTACCTCAAGTCTGCACCTGTTTACATATATGGATATCGCTGTTACTAATCTACTTTATTCCCAACAGATGACAAGGACGACAAGCAGGACATGCGCATCCTGAACGAACTGGAGAACATTGACGATGAGCTGGAGAAGGAGGGAATCGTTATCGTGCGCATTGACAACGCCGCCGAGGCCAAGGAGTACGGTCTCGACCACTTGCCCGCTCTCATCTACTTCGAGAACAAGATCCCAGCCCTCTACGAGGGCGACCTAATGAACGAGGATGAGGTGCTAGAGTGGCTGCTGGTACAAAAGAAAACGGCCACGATTGAGGAGGTCACAGATGAGATCCTGGTCAATCTGATCAACGAGCACGAATATGTGGTAGTCTTCTTCACGGGTCCATGCGAACCTGGCGAGACCTGCGATCACACTCTGAATGCCCTGGAAAGTATCGACGATGAGTTGGACGAGGCTGGCATCATTTTTGTTACCACTGAGGATACCGGAGTTGCCAAGAAATACAATGTCAAGACCTATCCACGCCTGGTGTTCTTCAGGAACCGTGACCCATTGCATTTCACCGGAGATCTGGACGATGAGGATGAAGTGTTGGCCTGGATTACAGACGACGAGACCCTTGAAATTCCCGGAAAAATCGAGGAGGTCAATGTGAAGATGTTGGATAAGATTTTGGCGGAGAACGATCACGTTGTCGTGTTCTTCTGTAAGAAAATGAATTAATTAATCAAAGGAATCTCTGAATATCTAAGACCACAATTCTTCTGCACTTCCAGATGCCGAGGGCGATAAGAAGGCCCAGAAGATCCTAAACGAGCTGGAGAACATTGATGACGAATGCGAGGAAAAAGACATTGACTTTGTAAAGACATCCGACGATGATATTGATAAGGAATACGATTTGCCCGGTCTGCCGGCACTTGCATTTTATAGACATAAGTTTAGAACAATTTACACCGGTAAGTGTCCAGAAACCGCCTATTACTGATTTTCAAAATATTGAGTACCATTCAAGTAGATTTCTGTAGTCCCAGTCGGTTTAAACTTTAGCTTCCTTTTCTTTTTAAGGTGACCTGATGAAGGAGGAGGAAATTCTTGAGTGGGTTATTGACTTGCACGAGTCAACTGCTGATGTCATTGAATCTGTCGATCGCAAGACCCTGCAAGTCCTAATAAACGACGTTGAACACCTGGCTGTCTTCTTCTGTAAGTCCCTGAGTTTGCATTCACAGACGGGATTAACTTACGATTCTTGTATCTTCGCTTAGACGACGATGAATGCGAGTCCTGCTCGGATATCTTAGAGGAGCTGGAGAACATTGACGACGACACCGATAAGCACGGCATTCAGTTTGTGAAATCGAATGACGTTAAGTTGGCGCATGAAATCGGCATTTTCGCATTCCCAGCTTTGGTGTACTACGAGACGGGCGTCCCGATCATGTATGATGGTGAGTCAGTGGCCAAGGCCATGGATATATGTACTTAGTGCACCTCCTAATTTGCTCTGTTTCTTCCGCAGGTAATCTCAAAAATGAAAACCGTGTGCTGCAGTGGTTAATCAATCAAAAGAGTAAGCCGTTTTGTTTAAAATGTTTCCGCTTTCTAACTCACGCTCATAAGACAAACTCTCGCAGCAGAATCAGTTGAGCCGTAAAAAAACGGTTCCAGAAATCCCACTGAATTGATACATCCAATTATCATTCACCCGACTATATTGCCCAATATATATTTGTACGTATATAATCCGAACGTAATGCAAATTTTTGATATAGGCAACGATGACGGTGCAAGTGATGAAAAAATTGTTAAAATGCGATATCCCAAAGAAAGCGATGAGGATAAGAGGGAAAGATTGAAGCGTCTGCAAAATGCGATTCGAAAAGAAAGACTACGAATAAAGAGACGGGGATCGGACGATGACGATGACGGGGATGAGGAAGAAGACGCAGAGGGGAACGATAGGGACGATGGGGGGGATGACGAAGATGACGAAGATGACGAAGATGAGGAAGATGAAGAAGAGGACGATAAAGATATAGATGACGATGAAGAAGACGGGGACAATGAAGATGATGATGATGAAGATGATGATGAAGAAAATGACGATGAAAACAATGATGATGAAGAAGAGGAGGATGACAAAGCGGACGATGAAGAAGAGGACGATGAAGAAGAAAATGATGAGGATAAAGAAGATGATAATGATGACGAGGATGATGAGGAAAATGACGATGAAAACAATGATGATGAAGAAGAGAATGATGATGAGGAGGAGGATGAGGATGAGGATGAGGATGAGGAAGATAAAAAAGATGAGGAGGATGAGGAAGATGAAGAGAATGAAGAGGATGACGAAGATGAGGACGATGAGGAAGATAAAGATGATGAGAATGATGAGGATGAAGAGAATGAAGAGGATGACGAAGATGAGGACGATGAGGAAGATAAAGATGATGAGAATGATGAAGAAGATGAGGAGGATGATAAAGATGACGACGAAGATACAAATGGTGATGGGGACGATAATGAAGATGAGGATGATGAAGATGAAGAGGATAATGATGCAAATCAAGATGATAATGGGGATGAGATTGACGACGACGACGATGACAACGACAACGACGAAGACGAAGACGAAGAAGATGCCAAAAGTAAACCAAAATATAGGCATACTGCCAAGGGGCGAACGATACATCGCCTTGCTGACCTTTGCTCGGGTCGGCTAATAGACGAAATAGGTAATTCTTGAACGTGAGTTGCACTCGCAGCATTAACTGAAGTTGTTCAATGTTTGTCCACCCCGACTGAAGTCCCAATCCCACTCCCGCTCCACTCTGCTCAATGAAACACTCCCACACACACTCTTTAATTTCGACTACAGTTCATGTTGTTGTCTATCTACAGACTTGGGGAAACGGAATTCTAATAGAAATGCATTTAATCAAGGTAACAACCACTCAGACTATGCCCATGTGTGTCGTGCTCATGGCTTCTGTGCTAAATCAAATCTCAAGACACGCAATCAGAAATAGAGTCAAGCCATATGTATGTTAATACCCCAACCCAAATCTTCTATGTTTGATCCTGCCGTATGTTTGAACCCATGCCCAAAGCTTTAACCAATTTAGTGGCTAAGTGTTAAAACGATGGAACATCTAGGGGAAAGTTAAGAAAATTAAAAAACTAAAACCATAGCTGACACAATGTTTGAAATTATTTGAACAAGGCCGAAATTACATAAATTAATTTGGAAAACGTAACTGTTTTGACCAATGACAATGGAAAATGTGTTAATACCTATTTTGTTTGATTTACATTCTATTTTTAAGTAATCCGTATGTTTGTTTAATTATATTAATTAATAATGATCCTGTTGTGCCTTAGAAAATACTTAAGCATATAAACAAATTCTATCCAGTGAAACGCAAGGGCTTCACTGACACCCAGTCGAAAATATACTACTCCGTGGGCTTAACTCCGATATTGAATATGTTATTGTATGAAGTAGAATCAAAATTCGAAACTTGTACTTGTACAGACAGCAGCATCAAAAGCATTTTGTCAGTTATTAGTTTTGATGTAGATCTATTTTTACAAATTATACTTAAACCAATTCCATTCATAAAGCACGCTTTTTACTCTAGAAAAGAGAATCTTTCTGAAAGTCTGAAAATAATTGAAATCGAATCGGAAATCGTACTAACTGCTCTCTTTCCTTCTCTCTGTGGTTATATCGGAGTTGTTGAAGAAAAGTACTGAAAGCTAGTTAACGACTTTTATTTTTAGTTCTCGCCTACAACGATGCACTCTTGTTCAAACGTTTTTTGATAACTTATCGTAATGAACCTTCTGTTGATAGTAAACCGAAAAATAATACAAAAAATTCTTTTAAAACTAAACAATCTGACAAAATGTTTTTGTTTGTTTGCTCACACACAGATGACGAATGTTTCTATGTTGGATTGGGTCATGACGGCCATTCAGCTAAGCGCGGCAATAGTTACGTGCCCAACGATTACAAACCATTCCAATGCTGTCCAACCAAATTGGAGAAGTCAACGAAAGTTCCTAAGATGACGGCCCAGCGGATCGGACACAGCGAAGGCGATCAGGGCAAGCGTTCAGTAGGCAGCGGTGGCAACTTCCAATTCGCCAGTTCGGCCAGTTCGGCCAGTTCGGCCACCTCGGCTCCAGCAAGCAAGTCGGCCAGCAAGCCAGTACAGGCCAAGAAGCCGGCCAAGGCCACCAAGTCCTCCAAAGCCACCAAGGACAACAACGACGACGACGACGATAATGATGATGACGACGATGACGATGACAAGCCCCTGGTCAAGGTGTCCTACGCCAACAAGCGCTCTGGAGGTAGCAATAAGCCGCAGGCTGGCAAGAAGCCCGTAGCCAACGACGACGAGTCCCAGGAGGTGGAGAAGGCGTCCAAGCAGAAGTCGTCAAAGAAGTCCGGAAAGCTGAATGTGAAGACCGGTACGTAGTCCTCGGACCATCGGACTAGACCCCGTAGTCAGTTACTCGTAGTAGAAACAAGCCAAGACACAGATCATTTCAAGTCAGACTCACATGTCCTGTAACTGCTCATTTTTGCTGTTGTTGTGCCCATACTCAGACACATACAGACACACGCACAAATTGGTCATTACCTTATTTGTTTATTTCTCTTCTCTTTTCTCTCTCTTTTTGTGTCTTGCAGGCGTTAATTTTTTCCAAAATCGACTAAAAAATTTGTATGACCTCATTTTTCAGGATATCTCTCTGTGGGAGTAAGGCAACAATTTAACTGAATGTGTGGAAAAGCACAAACAGTTGTGATTGTGGTGATTGTATGATTGAATGATATGCCATACTAAAGTAGCACGTTGTCAACCGATAAACTAAATATCAAAATACCAAAAGCAACCCAAACCTGTATAGCCACCAAAAAGAACCTTCAATGACAGGTTTTTATAACTAATTGTACATCTATGTGTGACTGCAAAAGACAACCCTAAGAACCTACTGAATAACCGTATTTGTATGGTTGTGTATAGGGTCCTTCCCCCACTAACCGAAAAGAATATACATAGCTGGGGATCGGGGGCTGGGCGCTAGTACAATATCGAATATATTCAATATACACCCTCGGTGCCAGATCAGATCCATTGTCCACACACTTTCTAAGTCACAAAACACCACTCGCTGACGACGCTTGAAGAGCCACAACGAGCAACTCAATTTATCTGAAAATGAACGATGAAGAGAAAAAACCTACTAACTACAATTTCGTTGATATTTTCGCCTAAACTATTTTCAAGCGGGGAAAGGCTGCGACTCGCAGCTGACTCCAGATCTATAACTAAACTAAATCACACATTTGTTGCATTTTGTCAACGGATTTCAACAAACTTTGTTCAAACTTTAAGCAATTACTTCAACAACAACAAACTATAAGAACTATATAAACTTCTGAGAACTTTCACTTGTATATTTATCCAGCAACTTTTTGTTATTAACAAATCAATCACAAATTGTCTATTGTCAATAACAACGGCTTCAATCTTTTTGATACTACTTCTTTTTGTCACAATATACAATTTACATTTATGTAGTAAGTCTAATTTAATCAAGAGGCAAGGCGTAGCAACCAAACAAACGAACACACGGAAACGGGAAAAATATTTTTTGAAACAATTTACACTTGACAGTGCGAAGAAACTGTTATAACTACTTACCTAAAAAATAAACTACAACGTGAAACGATGTGAGCTTTCAACTGTTTCCTTTATTACCACGTCATATCAGCCATAGTCAATATTTATGTTGTAATATAAGCTTGTTGCCAAGGATGTTGCAGCACACACGCCGTACACTTAATTTTGTTGTAAATTTATGGAGACGAAAGTCCATTTCTCGCTGAACAATGGCCTCGCATACTATGTAGCCTGCCATTTTGTTTCATTTGTTTTCTTCTGAGAGCGATACCCGTGCCGTGCCGCTCGCTGTTGTTTTTGTTATCGGTACACACACGTATCGAATTATATATCTTTATTATCACTTATGTTTTCTTAAGCTATAGTCTACCACTCTACACGCAATTGTAACTAAATCCAACATTTATGTAAACAATTTTTGTTGAACAGCAGCTGTTAAGTCAAGAGCAAGCGAATGTATTTTTATCAAGCTAATTTTCTACTGGAAAATTGTCAGATTGTAAGAATCGAATGCAAATCAAAGCAAAAGCACAAGCCCCTTTTTGTAAAACCAAACTTCACAATAAAATTGTAAGAACATGAAATAAAAGCCATCCAAATCAATAATTAGGTTCTCTTATTTACTACAAAATAATAAAAAAGTCAAAGCTTCGAGTTTCTTATTTCAAATAATTTCAAACATACACAAAGTAAATAACATAAAATAAACATAGCTACAATATATAATTCCCGAAGAGGTATTGTTTTGACAAATTCAAAAGATATACCTTACCTAATAGTTATGTCTTGGTGGGTGGGTCTTGGCAAATTGCCAATTTTCAATATCTATATTTATTTGGAAAAAGGAGCAAAAAAAACAAAGCGATCTTCTCTTGTGTAAATATTTGAGTGTGAAAGCTGATGATTGATTGACAAACTGCAGCCATCAGGTATGTGCCATGAATTCGGTAATATGGATTCAAGGGTTTATGTTAAAACAAATCTAACAAATAACTTTAATCTATTACATAAATACAGGCAACATTGCGAGCAATCAGGACGTCTTTAACTGGATACTCGAACAGAAGGCCGACCAAAGCATACAGCTAATTGATCGGGAGCAACTTTTCGAGTTTATAGGCACCAAAGACTTTTTAGCGGTTGTGTTTTGTAAGTATAATAATGTCCAGGACTTGCTCTAGGTAAAGGCATTATGACATCCAGGATCTATTTCATATACTAAGTATTTTTCAATGGCGCCCACTAAAAACTGTAACTGCCGCCCAACAACACAAGCAAAATTAGATAAATAGTTTATAAGAAAGCCCTGAGCCCACCAAATTGCTATCCGCCCTAACGCGTCTGTTAACACTTGCTATATTTTAGACAAGGAAGACGATCCCGACTCACCCCGAGTGCTCCGACACATCGAGCTGATCGACGATGAAGCCATCGAATACGGCATTCACATAGTGAAAATGCACGACAAGCTAATGGCCAAGAAGTACGGATACAGGAATCCCCCGGGTCTGACCTATTTCCGCAAGGGGAAGTACATCAACTACGACGGCGACATTGATGACGAGGAGGAGGTGCTCGACTGGCTCACTAGCCCGGCCAACATGGAGATGACCGATCACATTGAACAGGTCAACCGCAAGATGTTCGAGAAGATCCGCAAGAACTCCGATTACGTGGCGGTGATATTCTGTAAGTTCTCATTGATTTTTTGAGTCAATGGAGGGAGCTGACCGATAACTGAACCTTTAGATAGCGACGAGTGTAAGCAGTGCCCTCGGGTCCTGGCTGAGGTGGAGCACATAGACGATGACGCGGACAAGGCGGGCATCGACTTCGTCAAGATCGACGACAAGCAAATGGCCAAGGAGTACGGAGTCTTTGCTCTCCCGGCCATTGTCTTCTTTAAGCCCACGTCTAAGGAGCCAGTTATATATGCCGGTATGATTCTCCAAGTTCCGAGCTCTTCGGTCCCAGGATAAAACTTTTCGTCATCTAACAGGTGATCTTTACGAAGAAGAACAGATCCTTACTTGGTTAATCACGCAAAAGGACCCAAGTGGAGATGTTATCGAAGATCTCGAGGGCGAACGACTCGTTCAGCTAATTGAAGAGTCTGGCTCCATAGCAGTATATTTTTGTAAGTTTTCAGCAAGCGCTGCTGTCTCTGCCGACGATTACTCTTTACCTATGAGGCATAAGAAGGTATTAGAAGCTGCAATCGGTTTGGTGATTTCAATTTCACAAAGTACAACGTCCGACCTGTTGTCGTCCTCTTTATGTAGCATACATTTCGGTGTGCATATGGAATGTACTTCCTGGATGGCAAACTTGCAAACAACAGGAAGTGCATCGCGAAAGTCGTTAACACCCTGACCTTAGTGATTGTGTAAAATGTACTTTATGGAATTGATAATCACGCTTTTGCGCAAACAGTTTGCAGCGAACTATGTGTAGTTGTAGTTAACCAATTAGGTCATAAGCTATTTAAGGCTTATAAGCTCTGTGTATCTAACCCAAAAAGACTTTGTTTATATTTCTATTTACGACTGCGCTCTCTGAATTATCAAACCGAACCGAACCACACAAAATCGATACCAAAACGTAGGGAACAAGACAAAGTGCGACATTTGCAATTCCAAAGCGGCGCGTAAGGCGCGTCTAAAAAAGGAGCGCGATCAGCACCAACAGGAGGGCGGAGCCGCCAGCGCCGCCGCCGCCTTTGGCAGTGAAGCCGATCCTTCCGAGGCGGCTGCTGGTGGGGCGGATGGGTCGCCAGCGGCATCGCCAGATGCACCCTCTGCGGCAACAGGTGCAGCTGCACCACCGGACGCGTCGGCCGGAAAGCAAGAAGATGGTAGTGCCTCATCTTTCTGAGTAGAAGTCGTGCAACTGGAATGAGTCCAAGAATGTTTAACCACATAACCCAGCACCACCAGAAACACACCACGCATCCACATCCTTGTAAAGAGAATGTATAAACCTACACACATACATAAGTGATCCGGCGTAGAGATATCCTGTGTCCACCCTCTGTCTCATTGTTTCTCTGGTCTTTCTCTGTCTTTCTGTGACTCCCGAATCCTTCTCTAGACTCTCTTTGCACTAAGCTCTTCAGGACATATGTATTCTACTTTATCATATCCCCACCATTGTCAATGTCAACTCTTGCTGTTAATGTGCCTTACATACAAACGTTTAGTGCTTGCCGTAGTACCCTGTATATCACCGTGCCCCGGGTACAGTTTGCGTGTTGACTAATATGTGTAACCCGACTTTGACTGCCAGATGCGGACGGCTGCGAGCAGTGCACCAAGGTCCTGGAGGAACTGGAAAACATTGACGACGACTGCGACAAGCATGGCATAACTTTTGTGAAGACCAGAGACTTCTCCGTTGCCGATGGCTATGGCGTGCACGAGTACCCAGCTCTGGTCTACTTCGAGGGAGGAATACCCAATGTTTTCGAGGGTACACAGTTGATCTGAAGCCTTACCCAGTAGCTCTCAGTCTTAGTAGACTATTTTTTGTAGGCGAACTCAGCGAGGAGGAGGAGGTGCTCCAGTGGCTGATCACACAGAAGACCGAGGATCGTATCGAGCTTATAACCCGTCAGATGCTTGAGACCATGGTGGAAGAGACGCAGTATCTGGCCGTGTACTTCTGTGAGTAGCTCCATACCGATTGGGCTCCGCTCGATCCGTCAACTGTCTCCCAGCAGCACCTACTCATGATCTCACACATTCTGAACTATTGTATCTGTATCCCTGACCCCACAACTCCATCGAACACCATCCACAAATCTTGTCCCTGACTCAAACCTATATCTGAACCGCACGAACCAACCGTCCTCAGTGCCGCCTGAGCGCAAGGGAAAGCAACCCGCTTTCTGTCGCAGTTTCTGCTCCCCCTCTAGTCTTATTGAAAGCAACCTGACCACCACCACCTCCAAATCCACAAAACACTCATCCAGTCAATTCGTACAAAACTACATCTCACGTAAAAGAAAACGTATCGAAAAACAAGGTATTCCGTATTCCATATTCCGTATTCCGTGTGCACACAACCGACTGCGCATGCTCGATTGAGTCCTAACCACGTCTAACCATTTGTAGGAGCTCTGTTCTATGTCCAGAAACGATTCTTGACTGCACTTAACCAGGCTTTTCTCGTATTACGACCAAACTAAATTGGAATTATTGCGAATAATAACGTCTTCTTTGGCAGTTGAGTAAAATCATTGACTTCAAGAACTGAACGATCGATCATACTTAATATAAAGATTTTTGCAACTCACGGGAATTTAGTTTGGACGCGAATACCTTTTGTTTACGGCGTTTTCTTTGCCTCTCACACAATCGCTAACCGGTTCTTAAGCTTGGCACAACCTTTCAGATACTTAAGGTTTTTAAATGTGTTAAGACTAAGACTTTTCTTTTTTGCCAGACAAAATCAACTGCAACATCTGCGACCAGATACTGGAGGGATTGGAGCTAATCGATGATGAATGTGATGTGTTCGGTATTCACATGGTCAAGATCCAAGACCCACAGCTGGCCAAACGTTATTCGATCAAGACCTTCCCGGCTTTGGTTTACTTCCGGTAAATATACTGAGTAGTAATTAAGTAAATGAACATGATGACCAAACAAGTGACCCGCAGCAATGGAAATCCTTTGCTCTTCGAGGGTGATCTGCAAAATGAGCAGTCAGTATTGGAATGGCTAATTGATGACGACAACCGTGAGTTGGCCGATGAAATCGAGGAGGTCAACGAACGCATGCTGGATCGTCTAATGGCTGAGTCCACCCTCTTGGTCGTTTTCTTCTGTAAGTTCTACGCCCTCATTTAAATGTAGTCCAAATCATAAGATTAGACCCTCCATTAAGATGACGATGACTGTGCGGAGTGCGAGGAGATTTTGGAGGAATTAGAGGAGATCGATGGTGAAGCCGATATGTTTGGAATTGACTTTGTAAAGATTGCCAGCATCGAGGCAGCCAAAAAATACGAAATTGTCAACATACCCTCCCTGGTTTATTTCCGGTTAGTTCTCGATTAACCCTAGCTTTGCCACAATTGTTAATCGTTGAAATCTCTAGAAAACAAGTGCCCGTCCTTTATGATGGCGATATGCATCAACACGACAAAGTTATAACCTGGCTTACATCCCAGGATGTATTCGAAATCAAAAACGAAATCGAGGAAGTTAACCGGAAAATGCTTGACAAACTTCTTGAAGAGAATGAGTTCATATCGGTGTTCTTCTGTAAGTACAATGAAGTTAGTACTAAGTAAATTGGAGTTCCAATCTCTCTACTTAGATGAACACAACCAGCCGGACAGCACTGCAGCTCTGGAAAAGCTCGAAAACATCGACAGCGAGACAGATAACCTGGACATAACATTTGTTAAGATGGCCGACTCGCGCTATGCCAAGAAATGGGGAGTCACCAAACTGCCGGCAATGGTCTATTTCCGCCGACGATTCCCCAGCATATATAGGGGTAAGTTAGGGCCACATCGACATAAAGGAAGACCCTCACTGACAGCCACCTCCCCTTTCAAGGCGACCTTCTCTCCGAGGATGAGGTGCTCGAATGGTTGCGCAAGAACCGCTTCCGGCAGCCCGAGCTGAACATCTTCATGTACGCCCTGATTGCACTGGCGGTGGCCTTTGTCGTCTACACAGCCTTCTTGCTCCAGTGTTTTAAGCCAGCGCCTCCGCCACCCGTCCAGCACCCCAAGCAGTCGTGAATGGGCTAGATCAGAGCACGGTGGAAGTTGGAAAGAAGCACTGAAACATGTTGAAAGTTGTTCAACTATCATGGACGGGTTTCGACCAGAGAGAGAACACTTATCGAGAAAATCAAGCCTAAAATGATTATCATCACATACGCGTATCAATGTTCATCAATCTATCATCAAATCGTCTAAATTAGACGCCGATACAAACGACTGTGCTTGGTGGACCTGGATACATATGTCCCAAGCTAATAAATATCCATTGCTTTTGAAATATCTTTTGAAACAGCTTAATACTTTGGATACTTCCATATTTATGTCAATACTCATACTCATATTTACGTCAATATAGAACTCATTTGCCTTCATACCTATGGTACTTCATAAAAATTCAAATAAAACAAAAAACTCAAGTCATAGTAATTACTTTAAAGTTAAATTTAAATGCCATATAATATTGTGAAATAAATGCCAATAATAATTTTTACAGTAAAACCTGTGTTATTTTTGCTTAATTGTATTAGGCTCGCTCTCTCATGCGAGATGTTCACGTAATGCAAAGATTCTATATCTTTTCAGATAAATTTGAGAAATTTAAAATGTGTTGCTATAATCACTGTGGACGGCTGTTCACGTTGTGTCGATGAGCACAAAGACTGTGGCGCTCCGATCAAAAACATTTATATCTTGATAGGTACGATAGGTACTTTTAAAGTTGTTTGAAACTGCATACATATAGCTGTCGTATGTAGAAGCGATCGGCCGATTTATATGAAAATGTAAAATTATACATGTAAAATGTAAAATTTACAAAATTCGATGTTTTTTCAACATTACTAAAATGGTTCGATTTTCAATGATCCATATGCGGACTGTAAGGCTATACCAACTTCGGTTTACCGAGGTTAGCTTTCTTTCTCGTTATTAATATACCCGGAGAAAAACTGAAAAAGCTAACAAAATAAAAGTGAACCAAAAATAATATTTGCAAAATGTAAATGCATCGGCCGCTTATACAACTGGGCCACTACCTACATTATACATAAAGCTGCCATTTTCATACTAAGTATGATTCGACTACTGTTGACCTAATTTTGGCAGAACTGAAATAAAATGTTTTAACTGAATAAAATTGAGAAAAACTTAAAAAGTCAGTTGTGTAGTGTAGTGTAGGGCGGAGTTCAATGGATTAATTTTTAATGAAAAATAAAAGGTTGATTTGCGGTGCACATCCTTACGGTCCACAGAATCGTCCGATATGAAAACCAGAATATGCATTTGTTAAAGGATAATTGTCCGGAGGTATCACCGTAGAGCTTTTATTTTTTTCTTTTTTTTTCTCGATTTTTCATGAAAGTTTGAAGTCAAAAATTCAATTCTTGACTAACAAAGAAGGTTAATTGTTAAATAAAAAATATAATATAAAATAAATTTAAAAAAACCCCGACGGTGATACCTGGAGAATTAATTGCAAAAGCAGTGTGCAAAATTTCAAAACGATTGGTCAAGTAGATTATTAGTAATCGTGTACATCGACTTTAAAAATGGCACTTTTCAGAGGAGCGCTTTAAGCGCTCCGTTCAACTACCCATTACTTCGTTATTTTTACTCCGATCGATGTCAAATTTGGACTTTATATTCTTAAGATGTTAGGCATTCATATATTAAAATAAAAATAAAAATGGCGGAAAACAAATGAAATACCCTACCCCCCCTTAATAGAATTGTGATGGAAGGTGTAAGAAAGAGTTATAGGTTACAAATTAGTGGAGTATGTTAGCTTTAGGTGTCAAGATTTATATTATTCTGTGTGGTAAGTCTATATGGTGTCTTTTTTTAAGTCTTCTTCTGGTTTTGTGTTCTAGTAGTCTTCTAACCAGAACATTTGGGTGGGAAGACAGTTTAGTTTATGTTGCGGCTTAAAAAGTTTCACTTTAAAAATAAACATCTTGAGTTAGTTGTCGCACAAAATGTCGAAAAGTAGGCCTTGAGAGCATTGTAATAGAATAGGTATTCACTAAAAACTCCTCTAGGATTTAGACGATCATTTGAACGAAGTAAACGAACAACAAAATTACATTTCACAGTTATTTCAATTCCGCGAGTTTAATCGGGAGAAAAGCCACAAGAAAGCACTTTGAGCTAGATACCTTATCAATACAGCTGGTAAGTGGAGTGCATGGTGCCTGGCATTATAATTTGGTTTCGATTTGAAAAGATTTGGTCCTCGACGAGCTGTATAAAGTTTTTATTTTCGATTCAACTTTATAGTTAACAGACAAAAAGACAACACTATCATAATGGCTGTCAATGTCTACTCCACAAATGTGACGACTGAGAATCTCTCGCGACACGACATGCTGGCATGGGTTAATATTTCCCTGCAGGCGCACTTCTCCAAAATCGAAGAACTATGCACTGGTAAGTGTGTGCATGAGTCATCTCAAAAGTGTTCTTATTGGGATGAACCCACCTCCGCTTACCATTTTAGGTGCTCCATACTGCCAGTTCATGGATATGCTCTTTCCAAATTCAGTGCCCTTGAAGCGTGTCAAGTTTCGAACAAATCTTGAGCATGAGTATATTCAGAATTTTAAATTATTGCAGGCTAGCTTTAAAAAGATGTCTGTGGATAAGGTAATATCGCATGCAGATACATACGTAGTTCAGTTTAATTCAATTTCGTCTGATTTAATGTAAATACAAGACACAAAAACCCAAACACCACTCCTCAACCACAGCGTATTAATCCAAAGCTTAATTATGGTTCTCCTATAATTATGGTTATCCGCGAGGTATAATGTTTTATGTTACTTTGGCTTGCCAAAAAGTACGAAAATACTGTTCTTGTCTTTTCGGTACCCATAAGCTACAACCGAGAATGAGCCTACCAAGAATGTAAAAGCCAGAAGAAAGCATTTCTGGTCCCAAAATCAGTATAATCCGGATCAGTATTATTACCAGGCGAGTCGATTCAGCCATGTCTGTCTGTCCGTATGAAACAACAGATCTCAGGGACTATAAGAGCTAGAGCTACTACTACTACTACTACTACTACTACTACTACTAACTAAGGGTAACTAACGTATTACTAAGCGAAAGTCGTGGCTTGCGGTTTAAAAAGTAGTAAATTAAGAAAAATCTGATGATAAACATGGGAGTAATTAAAAAACAAGTTGCAAAGGTACAGTCGCGTATGACCGACTGTGAGATACCCGGTACCCTAACCATTGTGGGTGAAATTAAATAGCCCAAGAACATGGATAAATGAAAATGCTGACAAATGTAGACAAATGTTGCTAGAAACATGTTGAGCAACATCCAAAAAAGACAAATGTGGCTAGGAACATGTTGAGCATTGGCTCATTGGCAGAAAAAGAAACATACACATAAACTTTATTGTTTAATATCTTCCATGATTATCATCCGATTTTACTCAAATTTTTAGAAAACGTCCGCACAAATCTGTTTATTAATTTTATGTATTTACTTCATGCCGAACACTACGTCTATATCTTAAATAACTTATTTTTATTTTATATACGGTGGCGGAAGTGGTCGTGGCGAAATTTTAAAACTAACTTGATCTGCGTGCAACGGACTAGAATGTCCCCAAATTTGGTGCCCCTTATAGTCTCTAAGATCTGTTTACCAACACAGACAGACGGACAGACGGACATGTCTAAATCGACTCGGCTGGTGATGATGGTCAAGAATATATAGACTTTATGGGGTTGGAGATGTCTTCTCTCAAATCTCTCTCACTATCTTATAAAACCCTTTTACCCTATGGCTAACGGGTATAATTAGGTTTCTGTATATAGTGAACTTGGATGTTTCTTAAGATGTTCATAGCTACATTTGTCTTCATTTGTCAACATTTTTCATACATCTCATACACACTCTTACACACTCGACTGCAGCTTTCCATCTTGTTATAATATAAAATCCTTTGTTCCATTAAATTTGGTTTACTTTTAGATAATACCCATTGACAAATTGATAAAAGGTCGTTTCCAAGACAATTTGGAATTTTTGCAATGGTTTAAGAAATTTTTCGATGCCAATTACGATGGCAAAGATTACGATGCTCTCGCAGTCCGCGAGGGTGCCCCTATGGTATATGGTACAGGAGCTGTAAAGTCCCTCCCCCTTCCCGGCACTGGCTCCAGCGGAGGGGCCAGCAGCTACCGGCGTGCCCCACTGGCAGCATCGCGCTCAGCAACGATGACATCTGCAGTAAGGCCAAGTATGTTGTTTTTGTTTAGTTTCTTCCCTACACCCCAGCTATCCATCCGCTCAGATTCATAATTTCGTTGATCGCTTAATGCACCTTCAAATTTGTTCCAAATAAATGGATCACAAAAACGTGACAGATTTGGGTGTACCTTAAGTTTTCAATAAATCTATAAGCTTTAGAAATCCGCCGTTGTGGTCCTGGTGGAGCCTGTACATACTTACGCTTTCTTGTTTCCCAAATCAAGCAGACGCCAAAGTGGTTCCACGCAACGCCGCCGACTGCCCGGGTATAGCGAAAGATAACGACTCCGGAAACTCGGCCAACAATCAGCCTATCCAAGGGATGAGCCATCCGGCCGGCGACCATGAAGATAAAAACAAGCATGGGGATGTGAATACGAATAACTACATCGAATTGGAGAAGGAACGCGATTTCTACTTTTCTAAATTGCGCGACATAGAGATTTTGTAAGTCGACTTGATGTAGTCCTAGACTGGCCGGACACTTGATCTAATCCAAACAATCCTTCTTATTCCAGATGCCAAGAAGCTGAGGAAACCGAGGATAATCCGATCATTCAAAAGATTTTGGACATCCTGTATGCCACTGAGGTAGGTCATGTCCGTACGCCTAACCTTGTTATCTTGCAATCGTGTTCACCTTTCATTGCTCATTCCAGGATGGCTTTACGCCGCCAGACGATACACCGCCAAACAACGAGGAGTATTAAAGTATTTCAATTCGCAAGAAAATTAAACCACGAAATAATTTTGCTGCGAAATTCAAACCACATGTCAAGAAACAAAATTCAAGAAGAGATAACGAATACGCATACTACATGATTCCCAAAGACGAGGGGTTGACAGCTGCTGTTGTTATGAACGCAATGATTGCTTATATACTGAATTACACTAAAATATGCTGCTGTTTAAAATATTACACAGGTGTTTTAATGTAACTTTGATTAGAGACAAAGAAAGGCCCTCTCACTTCGCATTGTTTCATGAAAAGTATACGTCCAGCAAGATTTCTTCGGACCGTACCGCTGACGTGGTTCATGTGCTGCTGTGCTGTTGGCCTGGTATCTTTATTTGATTCCATTAATTGACTCGCTGGATTTACTTCCTTCTTGCAGTTGCCTTTAAAGCCTTTGGTTCCAAAGCTTACACCCAGAAAATTTAAAACATTTCTTCTCACTTTATCTTCAAGAGGCAATCTTGAAATCGCGAGGAAATTGTTCGCAATTTTGAAGAAGAAGTTACTCATAATTTTGAGCTTTTTTAGGAGGGGGGAAAATGGGGAAATGGGAGAGAGAGAAAACTGAAAATAATAATTTTTTTTATCGAAAAAATCTAACACTTATAGTACTTATACAAGTGCAAGAAACATGCTATTCTTCTTCTCTAAGGGAAATTTATGCATTGGTACAATGATCTTCAAAACTGTAATTTTCATTTTTTAATAAAAAAAAAAAAATCTATATTCTATGAGCACTAAAATAAAACTTACAAAATAAAGATTCTTTTTTAATAAAAAATAAAACTCATGAAATAAGCATTATTTTCTAATCAAAAAATATATCTCAAAAATTAATGATTTCTTTTTGATTATCATAATTTCGCTCAAAAATAAAACTCATGATCCAATATTGTCTTTATTCTTGGGCTTAAGGATGAAAATTGTGATAATTCTAAGTTTGTGAGTAAATACAGAAAAAGGGAGAGCGGTAAAAAAACACGTCCGTCAAATAAGAGTTGATTTTAGATGTCGACTTGGCATAGACTTGGATACAACTTTTTTGCTCATTCTAAGATAAAAACAAATAATAAGCTAATTCTTATCGGGAAATAATGAGTCCCAAAAGTAATTGTGTTCCGCGTAGTTTTTTACGTTTCACGCGGATATAAACACTGTGCTGTAAAAATTGAAGCTACACAAGAAATAAGCACTATTTTCGGATTTTTATTTTAAATTAAATAATTCACTGGTTTTTCCCTAAGTGTATATTTAAAGTTTTCCTTACTTTTTTCCAGAGCTCACTTAGACTTTACAATGTCTTCTTGGAATACGTAATTCTGGATGAATCCTTGAATGCGATGTTTAGAAAATTCTTGAGGTTTCGACCTGTGTTGTTTTAAACTTTCAACTGTACTTTTCTTTCCGTATTTGTTCCAGGCTGTGTATTAAAATTTTTAAATTTATTTATAAATTACCTGATTACTTCATTTACCGTGGACGATTTCATAGGCCAAATTTAAAAAATTAGTTTTCGAAATTTGCCATGGCTTATATTAAAACTAATAACTTAAAACTTAAAACTTACAGTTTAATAACTTAAAACTTAATAACTTACAGTTTGCTTTTTGTTTCTATTCCATTCGTACTAGCTATAAATTAAGAGATAGAAGATGCAATAAAATCATGCAGTCAGGAAAAATTGAATAATAATATTAAATGGGGTCCAATCGGGCAAAAAAAAAGAAAAATATTGAAGAGAAAATGAAATATTATGTTGACCTCTTGTTTTAAAATAATTGTTGGGTTGGTCATTTTTCTATAAGCGACGATTAAAGTAAAAGAAGAAGTTGTAACCGCTCGAACAAAAATTTTCTAAGTACATACATACATATGTATATGGTGTTAGTTTCAGCTGACAGAATCGTCGAATCTCTGTCCTACTCGTGTCTTTCTGCTACACCATTTTTATGTCAATATAATATTTGTAATTAATTTTTGACCAGAGGTGTGCAACGAGTGAAGGAAATCCCCGACCCCATAGAGTATATATTCTTGGTCAGCATTACAAGACAATTGGCGTAAATTATAATAAACTGATGCTGATCAGTTATAATAAACTGTTGTTATATTTGTTAAATAAACAAAACTCAGAAGTTAAGATTTAAAGGTATCTGGTAATTTTATAATATCTTTTTAAGTTATACGGCATCAGGGCTTAAGGACCGCGCAGACGTCGTTTTTGAATCGTCAAATCTCCGCACGGAAAATGTATGGGCGGAGATATGTATACCGTGCGGACTTATGTAGTTACCCCGCCATCAGGTCTTTATGGGTTACCGAATTAATAATCTCTCTTACTATCAGACCAAAAGTGAACTTAGCCAACGATATTAGAAATGAAGAAAGTCCGAGATATACAAATAAGAAAAACTTATTTTATATGGATTTTTCAAAAATTTGTTTTACCGTTGTAAAAACCCAGTAATTTGAACAATCTAACGGTTAGGACTTGTTTAAAATTAAATTTACTAATTGAACAGATAATGCGCTAACATACACATTTCCAGCTGTTAATCAAACCGTTAGAATGTTCAAATTATAACACACAAATAGTGTATAACACAAATATTCGTACTAGGGATGGAGATTATATAAGTCTTTTCTGCCTATCGATGTGTAATTGTTCCCAACTACCACCACTAGCCAGCTGTTTTTTGAACAAATGAAATTGATTGCCCGCTGGCGGAACAAATATTTAAATTTCTCCATGTTGTTAAAGAAATTAGCACGTAATACATATATATTTCGTTTAGCAATTTCTGGATTGAACTGGCTATTGTACTTTTGGACTATCCTAAGAGTGGGTAGTAGATGCTGCGCTGGCGGCCACCGCCTCCTCCTGTGTTAAGAGTATCAGAGTGTTGGCGCTTGGCTGCATATATTCCAAGTCGCTCCATTTCTCTCCAGCTTCTCGCGTTTGTATCACTCTCCTTGGGCTTGGCAATAGCCTGCCTGTGACCATTCTTTAGCTTGAAAGCGGGCAACTTCAGATAACCAAGCCTTGCAGACAAAAGTGCATTGGTGGGTAGCAGTGACTTGGTCGATCGGTGGTGAGGGCGGATACTCGAACTTGCCCTTCTCCGCCGGGGGCAGGACCTCCTCCACTTACTCGATTGGCAGGTTCAGGTGATGTGAATCATGAGAGACTTGTTTGGGAAGAGAAGGATTGATGCGTCTGCCTCCGAGTTGGTAGAATCTTCGGGTTCAGGCTAAATAATTTCAGTGATCTGCATTGTTTCCTGCAAGCCGTATGTCTCCAGTCTAGCGGACTGTTAAATCTTTATTGTTACTTAGCCGGAAATAAAAAATAAAGTCTATCTCCTTTTTTTAGTTTTAGTTAACATTGGCTTGAGTTATTAATTAAATTTAATTTTCCGCCAAATCAAAAAACATTGCTTCCCATAAAGAGAATGCTTTATGAAGCATTTGCCTGTTTCCGCATTTCCTGAATCTTGCGTGATAGTTGGAAAATGCAGCGTAGTGGACAAACACCCTTTTTTAGCGCTTTTTTAAAGCTTAGTTAAGCTTTCTTACGAAAAGAACATTTGGCAATACTGGCCAGATAATGTTAAATCGGAGAGCGACGGCTTTCGCTCTCTCAGCTCCTCTCTGGAATCCTCTTCTTTTAGCAGACTGTTGTCGTTAATTTCCGCCCATCTACATGTTAATTTACAAGTAATGTAATGTTTTGTTGTAAAAAATAAGAAAACGATTTGTTTTGTTGTTAAAGTACAAATAAGAATGGAATACATGTACCTACACAATACACATTTTACATTTTATTTTACAATACAATTTTTAATTTTTTTATATTAATTTCTA
Organism: Drosophila asahinai; assembly: GCA_008042795.1. NCBI lineage: Eukaryota > Metazoa > Arthropoda > Insecta > Diptera > Drosophilidae > Drosophila > Drosophila asahinai. The sequence continues at coordinate 45,178 of VNJZ01010671.1, forward strand.
CAGTCTAATGATATTAAAACCTTAATTCTGAAATCTTAGAAAATATTCTTATCTTGAAACTTATAGAAATATATTGAAAAACAGCAAAGCTATATTTTTATCTTTAACTTTCCGATTTTTTCTATGGCAGCAATATGATATAGGCGTCCGATCTAGCCCGTTCCGACTTATAAATGGCAACAAAAAGAATACTATCTACAAAGTTTCATTCAGATAGCTCAAAACTAAAAGACCATTACATGTTAAGCCCATAAATTTCAAATTTGACGCTGTTAACCCGAATTTGCCCAAAGGGCCGCCAAATGTTTAATGTCGATGCGACCGCAAGGTGGGGTAATTGTATTAAGTTATGTTGTATTAATTATAATATATTACATTAATATTTGTTAAAATTAATCTTAAAATAAATGATCGAACATTTACAATTGTTAAATCCGTTACGCTTGGATTTTATGTTATTCTTAACATTTTTTCTCTCCCTCGCGCGGTGGCTCTCGCACGCGTCTCTCTGTCAGTGATGTCATTTTTTTCTGACCAACAAAAGCTGGATTGACAAATATAACAGGTAAAAAAAGCGGAATTCCAGGGGAAAAGAGATAAAAAAAAGGAGATTTTTTTAACATTATTTTTTAAAGAAAAAAAAACAAGAAATGGAAGAAGACACAACCAAAATGAAAACAAATGAAATTCATTGATATTTATTACTACTATAATGGGTCGGAGGTCGCGCTATGTTCGATATATGGGAAGCCAAAACATTAAAGCGCTCTCCTGAAAAGTTACATTTTCAAAGTCGGTGTACACGATTACTCAAAATCTACTTGACCAATCGTTTTGAAATGTTGCACAAAGCTTCTGCAACTAATTCTCCAGGTATCACCGTCTATTTTTTTTTAATTTTATTTTTTATTGTATTTTTATTTAACAATTAAACTTTTTTTTAGTCAGGAATTGAATTTTTGACTTCATACTTTCATGTAAAAACGATAAAAAAAACTCCTATACCTGCACATATTTTTCAATTAAATTAAAAAAAAAAATTGTCCAAATGTAACGTTAATCCATGTCATATAAATTAATAAACTAGATCAAGCCGTTTCGCCGCAACAAATTTTTGCACTAGCAAAATTTACCTAAATATTACCCAAAATTCTGCATACACCACAAATATACTAAGTCAAACACACAACAACTCGCTGTTGCGACTCTTTCCTGTCTCTTTCTAGCACAGCTTATGGGGGGAAAAGTCGATGTTGCAATTTCTTCGAGCTGTTGCTGTTGCGGACCCAGTCTAAACAGAGTAAGCACACTTCAAAAAAAGCCGAATTTGACGGGAAAAAAGCGGAAATGACATCACTGCTCTCTGTCGCTGTTGCTGTCATTTTCCTACGTTTCGCAGTTACGAGTTTCAGTTACGTTTCACTTTTCAACGATTGTGCTGCAGTATTTATGGAAGAAAATTAAATTTTTAAAGCGCTTTGACAGCCGTTATTGTGGTTTGTTCTCGTAAAATCGTGTTAAGTAATCAATTAGGTGAAAACGCGGGCGGCATTGCTGGAGCATTTGTCAACTCCTCCGTTTCTTACGTGCGTTTGGGGCAGGCGTATTCTGAGTTTCCGCATCCCGGGTTCTCCGTGCATTTGTTTACTCTGACCTCCGTCGCCCCGCGTTTCATATTTTTTGTAAACTTGTGTCGTCGGGTGGCGTTGTTATTGCCCCGCGACCGCTCCCCGAAAGTTGAGTGCTGAAAAAAATCGAAACTCCCGCACAGTGGGCGCCGGAGCAGTCAAAGTCGAGCGCCGTAGATAAAAATTGGAAGTGAAACACGGAGGGTTGTGCAATCGAAAAAACCAGCACGGCACACTCACACCGCTGTAAGGCGACAAGCTGAATAAAATTCAAGCGACCAGCTGATTTCGACGCATGCTGCACCCAGTCTATTCCACTGTGCCAGGTCCAAAACCGTTGGGCGGCAAAAATTTATAAAGCAAATCGGCAAACAAACAAAATCGACAGAAAACGTAACCAAAAAAAGAAGGGCGGAGAAGGCAAGGCCCTATTCGTTCGGTTTATTTAAAGACTCGTCTGCCCCACACAACTACAATCATTTTATTATTCAGCTTATAATGTAAGCTGCTGACATGACAAAGGACCAAGATCCAGCAATGGTTGTAATTTAGCCCCTTATAAACTGGCATTAACTGGAAATTATAACTGCACAGCTTTCAGGTAAGAAACCAAATATTGCACACTTTCTGCCCATGTTCATAGAACGATTCGTTGACCTTGCGCCTTCGGTTTGTAAAGAATGTTTAAATATATTCGCCCACCACAAATGCGTAATAATTCCCACTCAAAACCCATCATTTGTGCATGTGTATCGGTTCACACACAAAAATATTGTTTGTTTTGGCTTTTATTTCGAGCAGCCATGAGTTGACGATTTTTAATTTATTTTCGCTGTTTTTCACGACAGTCTATGATCGAGTACGAACTATTTATAGGTCGGCAATGTTGGCTCGACTGCTGCTTTTAATTTATTTAAAATTATTGGCTCTGAAAGTACAAAAACCGTACGCCTTTTATGAACCCTACATGGTTTTGTAGAGTTAAATTATCTTCACTTATGCAGTTGGCATTACGTATTGTTCGTAGTTGAGTCACTACAGTCAGATAAGACCAACAAAGACAACTAACGTGCATATGCACATACATATATACAGTTGCGGTCAAAATAATAGTAGTGCTGGTCTAGTGAAAAGTTTTTCGGCTGTATCTTCCCAATGCGTTGGCGAATCCAATTCATTTCTTCATATTAGTAATTGTCAATATCTGCTCTCCCAGTATATGAAATGATGTCGTCTTATCACATCTCTTTCTATTTTATTTTGTATTATTTCCCAATTTAGCACGTTTTTGGCGCAGTCAAAATAATAGTAGTGTCAGATAAATTTTTTAAATGATTAAATTTACTAAATTTTTCATAAGATTTTTGGCTTTAAACATTACTTTAGGATGTTATCAAACAGTTTTTAGCATTTATAGATCCTTCGTTTATATTTGGTCCTGGCAATATGGAATGTGGAAAGTAAATTGCTGCCAAGAGGCAAAATCTGATTTAAAAGTTTATATCTGAAAGAAAAACCTACTTCAAATGGTATATATTATTGGATGCTCATCTAAAACGATCACATATGCGATATGTACAAAAAAATCGAGCGGCCGACCAAAGATATTGACAAAGAAGTCAGGGGATCGCCAAGTGAGGCAGGCGATGCATAAGACATTCATGTCTGCTGCAACCTTAAAAAAAATGTAAAATATATGCAAATCTGGAAACAATAAGAAGAACCTTAGAGAGAATGCCCTCATGACAAAAAGTTCCCGAAAAGGGCCTTGGCTAACAATAAAGCATCTTGCCAAACGCCTAACGTTTGCCTTAGAATATCTAAGCTGACCCCCGAAAAAAGTTAGGAACATTTTGTTGCCGGAAGAGCCCAAAATAGGTATTTTTACGGCCGTGGGTCTTGAAAGTATTTTAAACGACCACAATTAAGACAATTTTTCCTAAAAATACTTGCAAATCCGTTAGGTACGGGTTTTTCGTCAGTTATGATTTAGGCGAGCCTTGCATACCATGTAGGTAGGCCAGTGTATTGGCTCAGAACTATAAGGGATCGACATTTATATGTCAAACTCTAAGTCGGCGTGATGCTACTATATATTTCAAAGGATATGCCACTTGTTTGGATGTTTTAAAAGGGCAACGATCCAGAAAATACGAGTAAATTGTACATAGAGTGGCTTGCAGCTAACTAGGTAAACGTCATAAAATGGCCCGCAAAGTCACCCAAACTCAATCCGATTGAGATTTTTTGG
>VNJZ01010673.1:0-14867 GCA_008042795.1 Drosophila asahinai
CGAATCGACAGCTTCCAGTTCCCAAAGACGTTTGAGATTGCGATCAATTGAACTTGCGTTGAGAGCCAAGCAAGTGGATGCTTCTGTTTTAGCGGTTTGCTGAAGTCGGCCAGTTACAATCCAACCGAATGAGGTTTTCTACAACAGCGGACCTTGAGGAACCAGCCAACTCGAGAAGTACTCTCCCAGGTCTGTAGGTTCCAAATGCATCCTTCAGTTGCGAGTATAATTGCGATTTCTGGTAAAGATGCGAATGGGAGTGTGTCGCTGCCTCCGGCGGTGGTGCTGTTGGAACCGGTTGGTGCGGGCGAGACAAGTCCAGCGAATGGTTGTTGTGCAATATAGTATGATGTGCTCTGTTAAAGGTGCGACAGCGATTTTTTGAGGGGCAGCTCGACAGTTGGTGACCACTGCATAGGCAGTTAAAGCAGAGGCTGTGTACTTTCGCGACATCAAAACGCTCGATGGGATTTTAACCTTTAAATTTTTCACAACCAAGCAACCTGTGTGAGGGTGTCAAGCAATATGGACATGATGCGCTGGTTAGTGAGAATGACGATCTCTGAGGTCTAGCTGGGGGACTATTTTGTCTTGACCGCTCTGATCCTTGGGGTTGAGCAGGGCCAGCCGACAAAAGGAACTGGCAATGTCGTTCAAGCAACTGCGTACACTGGTCCCACTATGGTAGTGTGATGTAGTCCAATGATTCGTTCCATTTTGTTTTGGCCTGCTGGTCGCACTTTTTCATGATTACGTAGATGAGCATTGCCTGTAATATTTGTGCATGCGATCCTAATGAGGAAAGAGAGAAACTACGCAGCTGCTGAGCGTTTGACGCTGCAGCTTAAATATCGCCGCGATCGTTTCGACGAATATTAGTGAAGGCTTATCATAACGGGCCTTCAGCTTTTCCAAGGCCTTTGCGTAGTTCTCCCCAGTGATCGGGAAGGCTCCAATAGCTTCTAGTGCGGGTCCCTTCAGACAATTACGGAGATGGTTAAATTTGTCTATGTTAGAGATTTGCTCACGGTTCACAAGTTGAAGAAAAGATGCGATGAAATTTTTGTAATCCGTATGACGGCGTGCTGAAACTAGGTGCTGGGGTGTGAAGACTGCTGGGGTCGAAGACTGTGCTGTGCAATTCCTCTCCGAGAAGGTGTTGGATGGCCAGCTTTATGGTTACGTAACTGTCCTCCAAGTCCGCACGTCCACTATCTGCGGATTACAGATCTTCAATCTCCGACTGCACTGAAAAAGCTTGTTTAAAATATGACTCTAATGTATCAAAACGGCACTGAAGTTCAGCTGGCGATTTTTTCTCTTCTTCTTCATGGGTATCAACCATTCCTTTTATGCGAGTAATATTTCGCTTAATATTTGCGCGCTGGCGTTTAAGAGTGTCCAATATAGCCGTTGATATTGTTGCGATAAAGGCGATGAAGGTTTGCGAACGCGAAAACGAGAGCAAGTTATAGTAACAATACAAAGAAGGCGAAGCGGTGAATGTGGCGACGTGGCAATATGCCGTGCGGTTACTCCAAAGCGAAAGCGACGATAACTCGAGACTGTACCAGTGGCGACACTTGGCGACAACAAGTCGTTCACGAAATAACGGAGCGAAGAGAACTTAGAGATCGAAGTCGGTGTAGAGAACACGCGACCCATGCATCCACACAAGCGACGAGATGTGCGAAAGAGAGTGGCGAATAGGTCCGTTATGGTTATGCGACTGTGTCGTTTGCCGTTAGGAATTTTGCGAATCGTTTCTTAATTTCGCGAAAAGTTAATAATTTTTATCTTAACTTATTTAACTTGCGATGTGAGCGACGGTGAAGTCGAAATTCGATGGCGGTTATGACGAAGTTGAGTTGAGGTGAGCGGATCGAGCGAATGATTTATCGGTGATGACTAGTTGTATTTGTTTATGGATTAATAATTTGTTAGTTAATTGTTTATACACTGCCCCACGTTGGGCGCCAAAATGTTCGATACACAAAGCGTTTTTTGTGCTGTATAAGATTATCAGGTTGGGGGGGTGCATAAACGAATTTCCAAACATTAATCGCAAGCGAAAAGACAACCGTTTTACTTAATCTAGAAAAGCAACTGAACTTTTATTAACAGAAGAGAGATTACATAGGACTGCTAACAGAGTATTAACAGAGTGCATAATTGTAGTCTGGTATTAATTGAGAATATGTTTACATTATTGGGTGCAACGAGAGACCATCTGAGGGAAAGCTCAAGTTTGACCGATCAGTGTGTGTTCGTGGCAATGTTTTTTGGTTTCCTAATTTTCTTCATCTACTCTGTCTACTATTAATTCGAGTAATAGGAATGTTCCATTTTTAGGCAGCGTACCTCAAAAGATATATACCAACCGTTACAGAATTTGGCGCCCAACGTGATGATTACTAGGTTTTGAACTAACCAGATGAAATACAGACAAATAGAACAGAAATGTAATTAAGTTCGAGGGCCCTTGCTTTCCAAAATAATTCCCAAATTTATTCACCCCGTTAACACAAAAAAAAACAAGTGGGTAAGCTAAAGTCGAGTGTGGCTGACTGTGAGATACCCGGTACCCAAAGCATTGTGGGTGAAATTAAATAGCACCTCAACATGGAAAATAGAAAATGTTGACAATATTTTAATATCGTATCAAATCTTTGTAAAATTGAGAAGTTAATGATTTATTACTTCTTTTACGAAGATTGGAGTTCCTTAAAATTTTTATAAAAAACAGATGTTCGACATAAATACAGAAATTAAATACCCTGAGGTAATGATACTAAAAATTAAAGTATTAACAAAATAAAAAATATTTATTTGTATACCCTTGCAGAAGTTTGCAACGCAGTGTATAAAGTATATATATTCTTGATCAGCTTCACCAGCCAGTCAGACCTGTCGGTCTGACTGTTCGTAGCTACGCAAACTAGTCTCTCAGTTTATGAGCTATCTGAATGAAACTTTGCAAATAGTCTTCGTTTTATTGCAGTTAGTAAATATGTAGTAAAGGTCGGAATCAAACCACCATATCTTAAAGCTCCCATAGGAACGATGCGGTTACAATGTTATATATTCGCTATTTTTTAAGATATTGGGCTTAAATTATATATATGATCCTTTAAATTTATTATAGCTATACTCTTTAAATTTGATGAAAATCGGACCACTATATCTTATAGCTGTTATACAAGTATTATCGAACAACTAACGGAAACTTATTTTTCAACATATTCGAGATATAGCTTTTTTTTACAGTTTTAGAATTACGGGTTAATTTCATTAAGATCGAACAACTATATCATATAGCTGCCATAGAAGCGATCGGTTGATATATACGAAAATGTAAAATGTAAAATGTATAGGTAAATCTTATAAAAATGTAAAAACATCGATATTTTGTAAATTTTATCAAAATGGATCTACTTGATGATCCAATTGCTGCAAAGGTTAACAAACTTTGGCTTACCGAAGTAAGCCAATTTTGAGAAAATCGCGGCCAAAGTATAGAGTATGCTTGAATTGGCACTTTTCATCGGGGACCTCTGGTACATTATCTATAATGCATTTTACAAATTGAATTTTTTTAAAATTAGCAAATGTTAAAATAGCAAATGTTACTCGAGTATAACTAATGAATCAAGAGCCGCTATCCATCGAAGCGAGAGCACAATTCAGGAAATGGTTTTTGCTGCTTTGCTTTTATATGTTTGTTGTCGGATTATTATTATTATTTAATGCTATTGGTTCTGCCCTCCATTATTGATGTAGAGTAATCTTTGATAGCGTCCAGAATCCTTGAATTCCTTAGAGCCTGATATGTCCACGGGTTGTCGTTGGAGGATTTAAGCTACGCCTAGTGAAACGGGAACATGGCCTTTTTATCGTTAGTTGCTCGGTTTATTCTGTACATAGTGGAACAGCAAATTGTTCTTCAGGATTCACTTTTGACACGGCAGATATCAGCAGGATTGCCTTTAGGATACAAATAGCACTCGGCATTGTTCGACGGGACGTTCTAAACCGCTCGACAGCTTTAGGGATATTTTCTTCCTTTAAGGGGGGGGACTGGTTAATTCGGTGCAAAACGGGCCACTTTTCAAAAATTTGTGGCGAAACGGTTTGAGCTAGCTTATTGATTTAAATGGTATATAATAAAGTAAGACTTAGGCAATTTTTCTAAAAATGTTTTATTAAAACATATGTATAATCGCCCGATATGAAAAAAAGAAAATGCATTAGTTAAAGGATAATTGTCCAGAGGTATCACCGTGGAGTTTTTTTTTTTCGATTATTTATGAATTTTGAATTTTGACTAAAAAAAAAAGATTAATTGTTAAATAAAAAATATAATAAAAAATAAAATTTAAAAAAAGCCCACGGTGATACCTGGAGAAATAGTTGCAGAAACTGTGTGCAAAATTTCAAAACGATTGCTCAAGTAGATTTTGAGTAATCGTGTACACCGACTTTGAAAATGGCACTTTTCAGGGCAGCGCTTTAAAGTTTTAACTGCCCATACATCGAACATAGAATGACCTCCGTTCAACTAACCATTACTTCGTTATTTTTGCTCCGATCGATGTCAAATTTGGACTTTATGTTTTTCAAATGTTAGACATTCATAAAAAAAAAAAAAAAGTAGTGGCGAAAAAAAATAAATTTACACTTAAGCGGCTTGCGACTTATGCGATATTGAGGGATTTTCAGACTCTCTGAATAGACTTCCAGATTTAAACTCCAACCCGGACTATCTCTGGTACTGCTAAATTGGGGTCCTTTATACCAAAGACTGTGACAAGTTTCGGCTATGGATCACCGGAATGGAACACAAAAGTGTTCCCAGCTGGTTGCATCGGTTCCCCTCCTTCGCCTATTGGCTGGAGTTCTATTTGGGTCGTTTGTGTTCTAATGCTTGACAGTTCAGCAAACTTGGCGGTGCTGGGTTGCAGGTAAGTACATGCCCGATTTGACGAGTTTTGGCGGTGTCATCTTCCGGAGCAAAATTCTGACGAAATATGGCTAACGTCGATTTTCTAGGGCACTAACGTATTGGCTATCGCCTCTAACCGGCGTACGTAACAATGCCTATGTTACTACTGCTCGCGTTCCCCCACAGATGGGAGCCATATGTCCATATGGGCTTGAGAGTGGAGTTGTAGAGCAGGGCCTTGTAGTCTAGATGTAGGAGTGATCGAGAGTTTAAAATCCAGTGGTTTTTAGTTTTAGATGCAGGTTCTTGCATTCGGTGTGTCTTCGCCTGGTTAGCCGTCTGTCTATTTGGACGCTGAGCTACATTACTTCGTTGTCGTGGTGAACCTGCCTGTTGATAGCCACTTCTCATTTACCATGAGGTGACTTGCTAGTTGGGTTGTTGCTCGGGTTGGGCACGTCGAGCGACTTAGGATCGCAGTGTCGTCAGCGAATGTGGATGTTGTTAGCCTCTCGTTCGTAAGAATATCCGCTGTATAAAGGACGAACAGGGTAGGCCCAAGTGCGCTGCCTTGTGGAACTCCAGCTTCGATAGTGTACTCGTCAGATGTTATTGCGTTGCACCTTACTGCGAAGACCAAGTTGTAAATATACGGCTCAAATAGCTTATGAGTGTATGTAGGCAAGTGTGTTTTGATTTTATGCATAAGGCCATTTAGCCAGACTCAATCGAAAGCTTGAGATACATCGAGAAATACTGCGCTGCAATATTCCCGATGCTCGAAGGCTGTGCGTATCTCTGATGGTATTCGGTTGACTTGTCCGATTGTGCCATGGTTTCGACGGAAGCCAAATTGATGAGCCGGGATTGTTATGTTTTGTGAGCTTCCAGGTATGGCTCTATCTTCGTCGCTGCGGGCCCAGCAACCTGTACAGTTTCTTATCGGGGTGACGGTTTCGATTGGAGAGCTAAGATTTGGGTGAGCCCTCCACAAAGGATGCGTTGTACTGGTTGGCGTAAGTTTTTCGTTCAGTAAGTGAGTGACTTGCTTAAGACGTTGTTTTAAAGATGGCGATCTGTTGGTTTGCCAAGCACGTCGCAGACGCCTCTTTTCCAGGACAAGCTGTTCAATTTGTTGATTAGTTTTGAATTTGTNAATTTGTTGATTAGTTTTGAATTTGTTGGGTTGTACGTCCTTCCCTGTGGTGTTGAAATAGTGGCTGCAGCAGTGAGTACGTCCTCAAGAGCATCAGTAGAGCAGTCGATATCCGCTTCGATGTTGAGCTGCGGGGTTAGTTCAATGTGGGAACTTACATATTTCTTATATTTAAGCCAGTTAGTTCTGTGCGACGTCAGCCTTTGGGGTTGATCTGTAGTTTCTGGGCTTTGAAGAAGAGTTATTAGTACTGGCGAATGGTCTGATGAAAGATCCGAAAGCGCTTTGGCACATATGATGTTGGGTGAGTTATTTTTTGTCACCGCAAAGTCTATTAAGTCTGGTATCTTTCTGGGGTCTGCTGGCCATTATGTGGGGCTACCAGGGGAAACATAGCCCTATTTGTTGCTCAAGTTTTTGATTGCATTATATAATTTCCTTGCTTTGGGAGTCACCAGATGCGATTCCCAGTGCATATGCTTGGCATAATAATCTCCTTGATAATTTCATGAATTGTCCTTCAGAAATTGTAAAACGAGATGGGTTGTAGACTGCGGCTATGGAAAGGTTGCCATTACCTGACCGTACTTTTTTATTTATTTCAAGCTTATGATTTGAAACGCCATTGGCAGTCCACCTGGTTATTCGTAGACTGGACGTCAGTTATTTGGGCTGCTGAGCTACAAGCAATTGTATTACCATTTTCTGGTTTTGAACAAGTGTTCGCATGGTCGTTTTCATGAAGGACTTTAATTCCGTCAGTTTTTATTGCCATTATATTTGGCAATGACATCGCAGTCGTTTCAGCGATATTGGCAGTTATTGTTGAGCTTTTGCTGCAATTGCAGAAATTTTACCACTGCTCGTTGTTGTTCCGCCCGCCAGCCGTTCGACTGGAGACATAAGACTTGCAGGAACCACTGCAGCCCACTGGAATCTTTTAACCTGTAGACGCGGATTCTACCAACTCGGAGGCAGACGCAACAACCCTTCTCTTCTTATGCAAGTCTTATGACCACGAATTCACATCACCTTGCCCTGCCCAAAGAAGAGAAAGTGGAGGAGGTCCTGCCCCCGGCCGAGAAAGGCAACTTTGAGTGTCTTCCGCCACCGACCCGACTCCAGTGCAGGCTCCGCCGCCGGTTCCGTTAGAACAGAACGAAGAGTTAAATTGGGAGAAGTGAGAAGATCCCTGCTCACCGCCGTCGAAACCACCAACGCCTTCTGTCCACAGGACTCCGCTATCTGAAGCTGTCCGCTTTCAAGCTAAAGAAGGCTATTGCCAAGCCTATGTAAAGTCTTAAAAGAAGCTGGAGAGAAAATGGGCGTCTAGAAAGAGAGGAGGCCGAGCGCCAACACTCTAACGCTCGTAACGTAGGAGTAGGCGCTGGCCGCCAGCGCAGCATCTACGCCAGCTAGGATCGTTCTGAGGTGCAATAGCCAGTTCAATCAACAGATCGCTAATCGAATTATGTATTAAATGGTAATTAGTTTAACAACATGGAGAAAGTCATGAACTTGTTCCATCCGAGGTGTGTTAAAAAAAATATAGCGAATTTAGAATTTCGCGGGTTACATATAGCATATTCAAATTTCGATTTTTTTTTTTTTTGTGTTATGTTGGTACTCATGTCTCTCACTTGTTCCGACAAGCTCGGCCATTTTAAATGTTCACTTAATTGTTGACAGCTGCTTTGCTTGCACGTGTTTTGCATCGCCTTCGATTTTTCCCTATTCAAAAAAATTGATCAAAGAACCTGTATCAAATTTTGTGTGAAAAACGAAATTAAGTGCGCAGATGCATTCCGAATGTTGACTGTGGCATACGGATAAGCTAACTTGGACCGAAGCAACGTTTATCGGTGGTACAAAATATGCCGGATGCCCGAGCACTTCAACAACAGACGAACAATTCAATGAAGTGGAGAAAATGGTATTGGACAATCGTCGAATCACCGTTAAAGAAGTGGCTGAGAACCTAAACATATCAATTGGCTCGTGCCATTCGGTTTTTATCAATGATTTGGGCATGAGACGAGTCGCCGCGAAATTCGTACCAAAATTGCTCAACTGCGACCAAAAACAGCATCGCATGAACATTGCTATTGAGATGTTGGATTCTGTCCGCGATGACCCAAATTTACTCCAGAGGGTCATAACTAGTGACGAATCGTTGGTTTATGGTTATGACGTGGAAACCAAAGCTCAATCATCTCAATGGTAGCTGCCGTACGAACCAAGACCGAAAAAAGCGCGCCAAGTTCGGTTGAATGTGAAAGTTTTGCTGACAGTTTTCTTCGATTGCACCATGAGTTATTGCCACAGAGTAGAACGATCAATAAGGAATATTACCTGCAAGCGCGAATTACCTGCAGTTTGCGCGAAGCAATCCGCCAGAAACGCCCGGATTTGTGGAAGAACAAAAATTGGCTTTTGCACCACGATAACGACCCTGCTTACATATCGTTACGTGTGCGACTTTTTGGCCAAAAATGATGACGCAGCCACCGTATTTCCCAGATCTGGCCCCCTGTGACTTTTTCTTGTTCCCTAAACTGAAGAGGCCCATGAAAGGACGACGTTACGCTACGCTTGACGAGATGAAGACGGCATCGAAGGAGGAGGTGAACAAGATAAAAAAAAAATGTTTGAATGGCTTCGAAGATTGGAACGACCGTTGGCACAAGTGTATAATATCTTATGGGGATTATAATAGATATTCATGAATAAATAAATAATTTTAGAAAAAACACAAAATTCGCTATTCTTTTTGAACACACCTCGTATTTTTGCTCCCAACGGGCAATCAATTTTATTTGTTCAAAAAAAACAGCTGGCTAGTGGTGGTAGTTGGACAAATTATCACACATCGAAAGGCAGAAAACGACTGAAATAAGCGATACTATCGAACTAAACCAAAAAAAGCAAATTTTTTATAATTTTTGTCACCACTAGATTTCAATACCTTATACACAGGGAAAAAGTTACTTTTTGCCCAAAAAGCTGAATTGGAAAAAGCCACTGTAGTGGAAATGGGCCTAACTTACTATCTATCGCAAACCGATTGGCCAAAACGTATATATGCTGGCCAAACTTTTACGGGCGATCTTCATTAGTGTCAAAAACATGGAATGAATTACAATTTTGCATTGGGTATGTCGATGGCAGCGAAATTCCGCTGGCTGAAGACCCTGAAGCGTTCTACTCCAGAAACAAAGATATTGCAATAAAATGCAAACTGTTCGTCATCATCTGTCATCTAAAACTGATTCAACACTTGGTGGTTGGGTGGCCAGTCAGCGTACACGACAGCCAAATTTTGCAAAATTCTAAAAAAGAACGGCACAATTGATCGAAAATTTCGATTTCTATGGCAAAGCTGATTTCCATTCGATTTTTTCATTCGATAAATTCAGTCAGTTATTCAGTTAGACGTATACTGAACACCTCAAATACCTTTCAATCAATATATAAAGTTTATTTATTCGGCAATGTTTATTAACTTATCTGGCTACTTATAAATATAACTTAAACTAAAACCTAATTACATTGAAAATAATCTTGTGGCTCCTGCCTCAGCATGTCTTTATTGGAATCCCAACTAAATATAAAGTGTTTAGGTCGGTAATTAAAAAGATGCAGGGCCCTAGATACGAGTTCATTCCGCACCTAATTTGTCCTGACAGTAGGGAGTACTGACTAGAATAAGATGGGAGAGGATTAGAAAAATGCAAAGATTGCAATGCAAATTTGAGAAACTTCTTTTGAAGCCGCTCAATCCTATTAATATGCACAGTGGCAGATGGACTCCATATTAAGGACGCTTACTCAACCCTAAAGCGAACAAATGCTGAATAAACAGAAAGTCTAGAGATTGGGTCCTTAAATAGAGTAGTATTTCGTTTAACAAACCCAAAAATTGCATAAGCCTTCGGTAAAATAAATTTTATGTGTTTATTAAAGAGAAATTTATTATCCTTAACCTCATTCAGAGTAGAGAGTAGCTGATTAATGATAGAATATGTAGAAAGGATAACTAACACGCGTTTGCTAAAGCGAACCACAGGGCAATTGTTAAGATTTAAAGGTAACTCATTTCGAACACACCACGAGCCTATTCTATTCAAGTCGGACTAAAGCAGATGGTGGTCCTTAATAGAGTTTACTGTCATTTAAATTTTGAGGTCGTCTGCATAAAGAAGATATTTGGCAGAGTGAATGCAAGAACAAATATCAATATTAAAGGTGATAAAAAGCACAGGGCCAAGCAAACTACCTTGCGGTAGCCCCGAAGTTGCTTCGTAGGCGCTAGAAACAGAACTTCCAATCTCCACATGGTAGCTACTATTTCCCAAATACGATTTAATCCAATTTAGTGCCAAGCTTGAATAGTTTCGCCAGTAAGGAAGAGTGTTAGACCTTGTCAAAGGCTTTAGCGTAGTCAGCATAAACAGCGTCAACTTGGGAATGGTGCTCAAAGGCTAGACTGCAATGTTTTGAAAAGACCGCTAGATTTGAAGTCGTTGAGCGACCCGGCATAATGCCATGTTGGTTAAAATCAATATAAGCTCTTAAATGAAAGGATAATTTTTTGGAAACTATTCTCTCGAACAGCTTTGCAATATTGCTGATTTTGGCAATTGGCATGTAATTCGATATCTCACTATTTACTCCACATTTGTGAACAGGAGTAATTTTAGAAATTTTCCACCTTGTTATAAACGTGTCAGAGGACAGAGAAAAAGAAAACGGAATTTTAAGAGGGATATGAAGACAAGAAATAAATTGTTTAGGAGGAAAGGTGAAACTCCATTTATGTCAGGCTTATATGAATCATTAAAGTGTTCAATAGGCTTCAAATATCCCCGTCGTTAATATCAAAAGATCCAATATTGAATATTTCAGGAATATTGCCTAAAGTCAACTGGCCATTCCAGACTGAAGTTGCCTCCATGTTAGCAGAAAAAAAAAATAAAGAAACAAGTTTGAGATACCCTCCTCAGAATTAGCAATAATATTCCTAAATGAAAACAATGATCAGGCAATCGCCGACCTTTTTGCTCAGTTTTTTCAAACTCCCTATTCTCCGTCATCCGATTTAAACCAGACCAATTCTTATAACATGCCCAAATAAAACCTATTCTCAGTCCTAGCTTAACCGAAAGCTCCCTTCTTTTGGATCTTCAAAGTGTCAAGCCGGTTTATTCGTCAGGTCCCGACGGAATACCATTCTGTGTGCTTAGGTATTGTGCCCTTCTAAAATTATTTACCTTATCCTTAGAAACATCATAATTTCCCCTTATTTAGAAGGAATCATACGTCATTCCTCTCCACAAAAAAGGTAGCAAGGTGGATGCTACCAACTATAGAGGAATCTCTAAGTTGTCAGCCATCCCAAAACTTTTCGAAAACGTAATTACTCCCCATTTGCAGCACCTGTGTAGATCAGTAATTTCGCCATGCCAACATGGTTTTGTTAAACGAAGATCAACGACATCTAAGCTTTTGGAGCTCAGTTCTTTTATCATAAAGGGCTTTCCACAAAACTTGCGGACTGATGTGATCTATACTGATTTCAGTAAAGCATTTGACTCTGTAAATCATTCCCTTCTTGTTAGGAAACTCGACTTAATGGGTTTTCTTGTCGATCTTCCCAGGTGGATCTCAAGTTATCTGAATGGCAGGACTCAAAAGGTCCTCTTTAAAAACAACTTGTGGAATGCTCTCCGGGTGACCTCTGGTGTCCCTTCAAGGGAGCCACCTTGGTCCCTTACTTTTTGCATTATTTATTAACGACTTGCCTAAAGTTTTGACTAACTAAAAAGTACTCATGTAGGCTGACGACGTAAAACTTTGAGTCAGTTCAAAAGAACTTGCAGTTCCAGTCATCTCGATAATAGTATCCTCTTTATTAATCCTCACTCTATGGATAAATCTTTTGACCTTCACAGAGTGCGGCCAAAACTCATTGCTGAAGACTGCCTAGTAATGAAGATCAGGGACCACAAGCTTAAAATTGACAAACTTCAGAGTGGTAACGTCAACTTCTTTTTTTACTAGTTTAACGCAAGTTAATGTTTTTGCGTCAACATTCAGTTTTGAAGAGACATAGTCTGCCACTGCATTCGGGTCCGTGGCTGCATTAATCTTGCCAACATGCAAATATTTAATGTTTGGCAATATTTGAAGAGCATCCGAGACCAACAGAAATTTTTTTGTTATTGTTGTTTTTCCTTTTTCTCCTGTTCCGAATTTGTGTGATATCGCCTCTCTTAGCAGTCGGCGGTTGGAGCACTGGGCCATGGTCCACCGAAGAAGAAGCAGCAAAAGTAGAATATGCCAGAGTTGTTACCGTTACATTGGCAGCTCTCGGTTGGCAGGGCTTAACGGTAACATTACTTAATTGTTGCACAGCGCCATCATTAGAGGGAAAAGCCTTGTTATATTTGGAATTGAGATTCTGATATAATCTCACCAGACTTCCTATTTTAGAATCAATTTCGTTAATTATTGAGTGGGAATCGTTGGCCACAACACAGCCATCACATTGCCAAAGAATGTTAGGGTTTAATAAAAGTGTGGCCGCATATGAACCTCAGTCTCAGTGCTCGTCGTCACTAGGTGGACTTCCGTCCACATCCCTCAAAGCTCTCGTTTCAGAGTTATTGTTGTTTTTCCTTTTTCTCCTGTTCCGAATTTGTGTGATATCGCCTCTCTTAGCAGTCGGCGGTTGGAGCACTGGGCCCTGGTCCACCGAAGAAGAAGCAGCAAAAGTAGAATATGCCAGAGTTGTTACCGTTACATTGGCAGCTCTCGGTTGGCAGGGTTTAACGGTAACATTACTCAATTGTTGCACAGCGCCATCATTAGAGGGAAAAGCCTTGTTATATTTGGAATTGAGATTTTGATATAAGCTCTCCAGACTTCCTATTTTTGAATCCATTTCGTTAATTATTGAGTGGGAATCGTTGGCCACAACACAGCCATCACATTGCCAAAGAATGTTAGGGTTTAATAAAAGTGTGGCCGCATATGAACCTCAGTCTCAGTGCTCGTCGTCACTAGGTGGACTTCCGTCCATATCCCTCACAGCTCTCGTTTCAGAGTTGGGTCCAGAGTGGTTGAAAATATGTTAGGTAAAATTACGGATATCTCTACTATATAAAAATAAGTCGGGTTTCTTCCTGACACTTTAACTCCAGAACGCACGAACTGATTTCCACGGTTTTGCATTGGAAAAGGTCTCGGGCTCCGTGAGGATTATAGCAAAGAAAATTCAGCAAAAATTTCAACAAAAAAGTGGAAAAATCTTACCATCTCTGATACATAGCATGCGTGATACAGTGTTTGACAGCTACTCATTGTTCTCTGCTCAGTTAATTGCATGTGACAAACCATTATTGTGTTCACTGTGAAATTGTAACAAAAAAATTTAAAAACATAAGTTATTCGTTTCCTAACATTTCAATTGGAGACCATCAAATCAATCACGTGTATTTTGCAAATTTTTATTCAATTTCAACAGAAGGGATCTGTCTTTAAGGTGTTGAACTGTGTAAATTATGTGGATCGTGCATTTGAGGTTAAATTCACCACTCTGTTCATAGTCCAAAATGCCTAGAGCACGACGTGCGAACATCGGTCGCCGCACAAGGCATGCAAGCCAGCAACAAGTGTATTCGCAGAACTTAAGCGAAGAAAGACGAAGAAGAAGGACACGAAGTTCATTTGCATCATACAATCGCTTGGCATTGCAATATGATAAAGATCAAAATAGAAACGGCTGGATTGTGCTGCGAAACTGAAAAAGTCAAACTAGATCCATTACTTTTACCACCACAGCCACTGAAACCATTGTTCGATGGAAGTGATCCCGATTCCAGCCATTTTCTTCATTACATCCTTGAATACAATAACTGCTTTCGCATGACTTCCTTTGGAGCTAATATCATTCGAGAAGGAGGCTTCATGTCGACTTGCAAGGTAAAAGATACAACACACATAACCAATCACTCACACCAACACAATGAATTGCAACATATAACAACAACGTATACACCACACACTACGCCATCACACGATCAGAAGTTACACCGTATTCTTCAACAAATGATTGTTTGCAATTACAGATACAAAGACGAATATATTATTTCCATGCTTCAATAGTGCCAACACCAGATCAACAACAACACCGCATCAATTTCTGCAAATATATTTCATTTCGTCGATGGTGGATCAGTTGAATGTGCGGTGCAATATACAGGGAACACAACAGTTAAAGAGACGAATATTAAACAGTTGCAAGAATTTTTTCACGCTAATAATATGTAATAATAATAGCATTGGAACGAATGCCATCGGATACGCACAAATTTGGGCTTAGGTGCCTGGCATACAGTACATAAACTGTCTGCCTTGTGTCGCCGCAACTAGAACATGAACCAGTTGGACTATATATGGTGCACATGAGGATCTGAAGACTCTGCGACAGCCTCTGTTGAATGCAGCCAAATGAGTAAAGCTCGAGTTGTGGTCAAAACAATTACTGATTTTATTGAGGAAACTTAACGGTATTTATAGCTAAACAAAGTATAAAGAATATGCTTATGTCAACGAAATTGTGTGTAAAGAGAAATGTGGGTTATTGTGTATTATGATCTATGCAGAAATGGGAACGTTGCCCAGTTCGACTTCTTCATGTCAGCAGAATATGCATTCGCGCATGACCTGATAATTGCTACCTTTTCTTATCGCATATGCATATTGCTG
>VNJZ01010675.1:0-28851 GCA_008042795.1 Drosophila asahinai
AAAAAAAATATTTAAATAAAAACTAAAATAAACTGGTTAAGGTGGTTTAAACCACAAACAATTTTTAGTTCATTACTTTTACGTGTTGAGGCCTTTACGTTTATGTGCATTTATTTGAAATTGCATTAAGCTCTTATATAAAAGCTAATTCGATTTAATTATCCTTGATGCAATCCATGTGTAATATCCTCATTAAGGTATATAAGCTATGCTATTTAAATTAAGAGCAGTTTTTAATTGAAAATATCCAAGATAGGAAATTTCCGTAAAGGATATTGCCTTCCAAGGCTAAAGCTACTTGGCAGCGTAACTCACAGGCCAAGTAACAGAGTCTCCACCAATTCCAAAATCTCACTTCCTGCCAAGAAAAATATATAAAAAAACATAAAAAAAGAAACAAAGTTGCATGTGAGGCAGCTTCCTAATCGACAACAATAAAAACAAAATCAAAACACAATGGACACATTCGTGTGTGCGAAAAAACTAAACTCAATTACTCAACAAACATAGTAACCTAGTTCATAAAAAGCAACTGCAACAAATGCTGTTAACAGCGGTGGCCAACAAGAAAAGCAACAAATTCATTTTCGCCTTTGTTGTTATTTTTGTTTTAAGTTTTTTCCTTGCTTTTGTTGTTGCATTTGTTGTTGTTGTTTGTTTGTTGCTGCTTTCCACGAGAAAAGTCCTTCAAGCGTGACAATCACATGGAACGAACGCTCGCCACCGCCACCGCCGCTGTAGCTGTTGCTGATTTATCGTTTTCATTTTGCAGAGCTTGTTGGATGTTGTAAAAGGAAATGTCAATTCTGCTGCTGCCCGTTTGCCAAACAATACTAGCGAAATACAAAATCAAAGCCCCAAAAAAGTGGTAGGTACATGGAAGGGGCTGCCAAAGGGGCCATCATCATGCACCCACTAATGTAAGGCACATAACAAATTTCGATGTCGGACTGGCTACTTGAAAAAAAAAAAGAAAAAAACAGAATATCGTGTCTTTGCGCTTGGCAGCTGGCCGAAGGGCACACACTTTTAAAATACGATTTACATTTGGCAAGTAGGCTAAAAATACACTAACTCTAAGAGGCTACAAAATGTTTTAAAGTAGCATCTGCTACTGCTTCCCTTTTGGAACTACAAATCAAGAAAATATATTTATTACTTTAGTACAAATAATATTTAGATAAATTATAAAATGAATCTTTATATTGCCAAAACTGGATATGGTTAATATTTTTTCGAGTGACTTGAGCGAACCTGGAATCAGATTTGGAGATTCTTGGTCGCCCTTCGTGGAGACTTTCTCCTTCCTCCGAAGTGGAAGTCGTCGATTCCAGCGAGCCACAGTCTCCTTGCGTGATGTCCAGCAATGTGCCCAATCCTGTTTGGGCGCCCCTCTGACCGCCGCCATTCTCCTCGGAGCTCCCTGATGTGGTTAAGGTGGTTCATTTTTTCTCTTTTTTTTTTTTTGACCATGCCAGAATTTGTTAGTTTAAGAAGAACAACAGGAAAGCCAAGAATCACCGCGGAGAATGCGGAGACGCGGAGAAGACACAAAGCAAAGCGCCGTTCCAGCCTGGGAATGGGAATGGGAAGTCATGGTACTCGGTATACATGGACTTGGAACTTGGAACTTGGTACTTGGAAGCTTGGGACCTGGAGCTCTTTGGGGATCGTGAGTCAGCAGAGTTTTTGGCAAAGAAATCTGCTAAAAATATATAAACCCCAATGATGATTTATTGTTTGGCTTATTAGAACGAGAGGGAGAACTGCTAGGACGGCGATAGGAGATCGCTTTCATGCCGGGGATTTATGCTGTTGACTTTTGAGAGCCGCAGCCGTGTCTTATATTGGAGCTTAGTGACTCACCTCCGGCTAGAACTTTCCACTTTTTGGGTATACAAGGAATATGTAAGTGGGTACATCATAGCACATTAAATTCGCAGGGATCTTGCGGGAGTTCGAAGCTACCATTAGTTAATACCAACAGGTTTTTTGTTCAAAAGAAACTGGCAACATTATGCAAATTATGAACAAGTGTTTGTTGATGGATCATGTTTACGCGCTCTATAACGAATTAGTAACTATTAAAAGCCATTAGTTAACAGTTTATATAATCTAATCTAAAGGTAAACACAACAATTAATTATCTAGCAAATTATAAGCAACCATTTCTTAATGGATCAGCTTACATGTCTAAGTGATGTATAGCAAATTTTAAATTAATGACTTTAAGGAACTCATGTTCATTTTTAAAGTTTTAAATAAAACTGATTTGGCTCAATCATAAAAATTGTTTTAAATCAAATAAAACATGTTTCATTTAAAGAAAGGAAATTACAATTAATAATATTTATAGGATACATTTACTACTAGACATTATTTACGATTGTATTAGCCTTAAAGGATGGATAATGTTATTGAATTTAAGCACGTTCAATAAATTCAAATTCGCCATTGGAATTATTCCAAATGTTTTTGATTCTGAATGGATAATAGTAGCGCGAATCGCTTGCCCCGGGCCAAAGTCTCTGTCTCTCTTTTGGCCTTCCGCTGGCTTTCTTGGAAACGCGCTCTTGATCGGATTCCGATTCCAATTCGGGCTCGCATTCAATAACAGATTTATGCATTGGCCGTGGCAATCTAATACGAGCCACAATAAAAGCTTGAATATGGCCATTTGGCAACACGTCAACGGCAACGGCAACAGTAACAGCAACAACCACAGCCAAGGCAATGAACGAAACGTGCCAACGTCTAAAGATCGCTGATAACTCGCAATCGAGGGAGTTATAGCCACATTTCGGGTGTTTGGGGCAAGTAGGGGAGAGGAGTGAAGGCCCATTGGATCCAGACTATGCAAAGAAAGTTTTATTTTTGTTTGCCGCAGGACACAATTGCCAAAATGTTCGGACCTGACCGCAGCTTCCAAATCATTTATGTATGTTGGAAAAAGGTTAAACGATAGTTGTGTTCGAATAATTGAAGAACTCTTTACAAATAAAGCTATAAAGAAAGCCTTCTTTAAGACTAAGCGCTTCTTGAAATTGAATAGGTGTTTCAAAGCTTTAAAAAATGCAAATAAAATTAGTTAAATTAGTAAATTTTAAGAGGAGAAACTACATTTCAGTTGTAATTTCTACTGTTTATTTATTGTACCCTTTCTGATTTTTGCCAAGTTGTTAAGCTTCCATCTAGCTTATTCTGGCAGCACTGTCTCCGATCAAAGCCTAAGCGGCTGTGTAAATATTCATAATTCAGAAGCACATAAAGCCTGTCTTAATAAAAAATCCTCAAACAGGATTTTTTAAACCATGGCGATATTTTCCCCCAGAGAAACTTTTCTGAAAATCTGCATATAAGCTGCAGTAGCTGCTGCTGCTGCTGCCTACTGTGAATGAGCGCCGATCGTGGGCAGCAGAAAAATCAGCAGCCGGTGGAAAATTCAGGAGGCCGAAAGGGGAAAGGCGGAGGAACTCTGCCAGGCTGCCGCATTTGGTTGACGATTTTTATGGCTGGTTTTTTCTTGGCGTTTGTCTTAACGGTTATTTCTCCTTTTTTTTTTGGTTGTTGACTGCCATTAGCAATTAATAGTCGGCACGAGAAATTTGCATTGCAAAAGGAAAGTGACAAAAAAAAAAGGCAGCGAAGAAAATACATATATATGGCCAGTAGCGATCAGCGATCACAGATCACAAATCACAGATATGCAAGGATGCTGGGTGTTCGTTTGGTTGGCTAATTGTTATGTATGTAGGGTATATTTCACGCCGCCGAAAAAGTGATAGTGAGAGTGAGAGTGACACCTGTTGCACCTCGGATGCGTGACCGAGGTGCGTGTGTTTACTGGCCATCAGACATCAGGCATCAATCCCCAGGCTCATCGGGTTCAATTTGATTCACCTGCCGCCACCTGGGTGCCTGGGTGCCTGGGTGCCTGGGTGGAAGCGAACCTGCCGCTCCATAGCTCCGCAGCCTCACTGCCACTGCCACTCGATCGATCTCTTGCGGGGCAGACGCATTAAGTTTCATGTGCCGTCATTATTTTAAATTATGCACACGAGCGAAACTCAAAAACTCAAACGAGACTCGGCATAAGTCAAAAACTTCATTTGCATACACACAGGCACAGTGTGTGCGAGCTGTGTGTGTGTGGAAAATTGTTTAACACTTTTGGCTCTGTCTCTTTCTGGACTTAAATTTGATGGATTGTGTGGCCACAGGTTGATGATTTCATTAGTTCCAGGGGAGCGAGAGCAGGTGCTCGGTGCTATAACGAGGCGAAATTAAAAACGGTATTTATAGGTATCTTGAGTATCTCGAGGATACATTCGAATAGGCCGTCACGAAAGGTGGGAGTGGATTACAAATTATTATATAAGGCAGTTTTCGGGAAAAACACTCTCTCTTAAAGAAAACACTTTCACAAAGACCCAACAGTATCGAAAAAATTGAAAAGACACTAAAGCATTCACGAATGCATATTCTAAATTAAATGTTTAACTCCTTTTAAGTATTAAATTTAAAAATTGTAAGCTCATAATTTAAGGCCGATATACTTACAGTTATAAAGCTCTAGAAGTTTATTCCTTGATTTGTTTACACAAAATGATGGTAGCGTTTACGGGGATTATCAATTGCCATCTGAAATATTGGAATAGAAAGATTTATTTTCAAGCAATTATATTAAAGAAAAGAGTTTAAATTAAAAAGCCAAACACCCTAAAATAAATTAAAGAACAATCCCAAAAGATTATTCCAATTATTGATTGGCACCTTCCTTTCCCCTTGATAAATATTTACCCCGAAATGGATCTGTGCGGTTAGCCGAGCTATATATCCATCGCAGAACCCATGTAAATCAGATCAAATGGATGCGCCACCTCGGCGGCAAGACAAACACATTTCTCATTTAACAGAAATACGCGCCCACAAAACTCCCACTTCGTTAGAAACTATTTCCACCCGCTGATGACACATTACTGTCACTCAGCGTTATGAGCTAAATTTATTGATGCAGCCCGGCGGTTTCCCGGCTTACCCCACCTTCCTGCCCCCCAAATTTTCTTCTTAGCCCGAAAGAATGTTTAATGTTTTCTTCGTGTCAGCGCATGCCAAAAAGTATTTTTTCAAGAGGCCTCCTCCTTGCATGGGGAAATGTCACGGGGATCTTTGGCTCTCCGACGATTTTCCACCACGGGGATGGGGGAAAAATCCCATGTGCAACGCGGGGAACGAAAAACAAGACCGGAGAAAAAGACTCATTTCGTAATGATGTTGCCAGGAAAATGAAGCAAAAACACACACGACCAAAGAAGCTGAAATAAAAACAAACGATAAAGGAAGCTTCTTTGTGAAAGCCGAAGTTTTTAATACCCTTGCAGATCGTGACAGATAATAATAGCACATGATGCGTGTGTAATAGCACACATTGGGTGCATATTATCACTTATTTTGGACCGAACAGCATATTTTGTGTGCCTAAAATCTCATATTAGGTGCAGAATACCACATAGTTAGTTTATGACAAAACTTGTTTGTTTTTGTCAAGAAAATATATTCCTTTTACGATCAGAAACCTCAAATCAAAATTATAATGCCCTCCGCATAGGGTATAAGAAAGAAAACGAAATCGCTGACATCTTTGCTAACTAAAAACACACACTAGAAGAGCGAAACGCAGGGCGACAGACAGGGAAAAGCCCCAGTAATTTATAGGAGAATTCCTTCGGAATTTATGTGCGGAATCATGACATAAATTAACCAGCCAAGTGTGGAGCGGCTTGCGTGCTAAAGTGGTTCGGTGGCTCGGTGGGTTAGTGGTGCAAATTGGGCTGATGCAACCGCCCGCGCAGGTATTTAGTTGAATTATCATAATTATTTGTAATTATCCAACATTTTGTTAAGCGAATGTAACTAATCGTTTTTTATTTTCGTATCTGCTTCTCCTTCTTGGTCTTTCTTCGCTCTTCTCACTTTCTTCCAGTCACTGCTCTTCTTTTTCCTCTCTTCTTTACTCGCCTCTGCCGTAATCATTTAGTTCGAAATCAACTTTTGTTTTTAATTTTATGTAATTGCCGCTTAATCACAGAGCAATTAAAATGCAACGCAAGTTTCGGGGGCGTCCAAAGTTTCTGAAGCGTTTCGAGATTTGTCTCGGATTGGATTCGTATTTTTATTTTTTTCGGCCTGTTTTCTTTTTGGCTTTTCATATCCATGGCGTCACACGGGTAATGGGGTCAAGAGCTTCGCCAAGGAGCAACTGGCAGGTTGGGTCTGCTGCTGCAACGGTTTTTCCAGCTCCATCGATGAGGCTGCATTGCGTAATCATTCATAATTCGCTGTCCACTTGGCTGTCCACTTCAGTTGCACATTTTGCCCCTCCATCTCGCTCGCACGCTCTCCGCCGATCAAGTGCATATAATTATGCGATGTATACTCTATATATTAGGGCAAGGTATACGGATCTGATAGTTCAGGGGAATTGTTTTCCAGCATTCTGTGAAATTCTTTACCTAATATCATGCTGTGTCCTTTATTTTCTCAATTTCTTGAATTTCATAAAAATATTCTAAATTTGGAAAAAATGTTTAATATATTTTATATTGTATGAAATGTTATAATAGATTTTTAATCGACAAGTAAGTTTTATTTTTCTTTAAAGATAGATTTCTCTCTAATAAACCGACTAAAAATCGGAAACCTTACATATTGTTCTGACTTTTTAAAGATTCCCGGTATGTACATACATCCAATAAATCAACTGCCTTTAGAACCATTTTCCGCTAATAAACAAATGAATAATCAAGTGTTATAATGGCAATAAAGATTATGGCCCCCATTTCCCAAACGACGCTGCTCTAGAGCATCTCAGCGGTCGACTGGCATTTTCCTGGCTTACGACCGCCTTCCTGGCGTTTCTGGGCCACCGAAGTTCGTGTTTGTTTTCCACAGCTCTAACCTGGCGGCGGCCATTTAAATTGTCTTCAAAAGCGCACATTACATAATTAAGACAGCAGCACACCATCGGCCGGCCTAAGCAGATACAAATACAGAAAGAGTCCGGCGTTTTTAACCGACGCTGTCTGTCCGGCAGTTGAGTTGCCTGACTGACTGACAGGCCATCAACTTCAACAAAATGCTCAACACCTCGCCAAGAGCCGAGCAGAGCCGGTGGAAAAAATACAAGAAAAAAGCCGAACGAAAAGCCAAGACTTTCCCACTTGGAGCAACTCTATTTTTTCGATGCATCATCGCATAATCAAAGAGTCATAAAAACCAATAATCATTATTAAGCTAAACAAGCCAATTAATGCAACAGCAGCGCCTGCGCCGGCAGCAGAAGCAGTAATTAAATGAAAATAAAACGCCACAGATTCGGCCAACATTGCGAATTGCGAGTTGGCCAGGAGCGAGACAAGTCTATTATGGGGATTTCTGAGCATCGGGTACGGGCCGAGTTTTATATTATAATTATAACAGCTGCGGCAGAGCAGACCCGGCTCCCTGTTCAAATATTTTTGCTAATTTTGCCATTTGCGTGTCATAATAAAACGATAAACTGTAGCGGAAGGCCGCAAAGGAAGTTGCAAGTCTGAGTTTTTTCAGTGAATGGAAGTTTTAATTACCCTAACACAGTTTTTTCTGGGACAGATGTATAAAACAAGAGGCTTAGTATATTTATTGGGAACACATTTGTCCATAAACAGACACAATTGTTTATAATTTTAGTGCTCCAATATTCACGGTATTTATTTATTAAGCAACAACCCCATTTGGCTTAATAAGGAAGGATAATTATGGAAAACAGTTTATATTTTATATTTTCTTTAGTTTCAAAATACTATAAAGCAATATATTGTATTTTATGTAATGCTTGTAAACTTATTGCCTGCAGTTTATTCAACACGTACTACAAGGAAGCCCACCTTATTTTATTTGAATAAACCCGTTAAAAATTGTATCTTTATTATGTTACTTTAAAATCTAATTAAAATTGCATTTGAGTAATCGAATTTCTTTGTCAGTGTTAATTTACCTCTACAAAGGGTATCGTAAGTCGACTGATAAAAACCGGAAAGAATGCTGACAGTCCCGCGTGTC
Source organism: Drosophila asahinai (assembly GCA_008042795.1). Lineage (NCBI taxonomy): Eukaryota > Metazoa > Arthropoda > Insecta > Diptera > Drosophilidae > Drosophila > Drosophila asahinai. The sequence goes on from VNJZ01010675.1 coordinate 8,101, forward strand.
CATTCCAATTAGTGTGGAAAATAAAGTGGAAAATTGTCAAATTGATTGGGCATTGGGCGCGGTGGGACCGAGAATGGGTGAGAAATATTAAACGGAGTGCGTCCTGTTGCCGCAATTTACAAATCAAGTTTGCTCGCATTGAAAATTAGTGAAAGTTGCGCCCAAGTTGTGGCCGCTGGTTGGGTTGTTTTGGGTTTTTCTTTGCCTATTTTCTTTTCTTTTCGATTTTTTTTTTTTTTTTTTTTTTTTGCGTTGCCCAGTCGGAACTTGGAACGGTAGCCCAAACCTAGGGCAATATCGTGTCGACGATCGCCGCCAATCGATAGGCGGTGATCGATGGGGAAAATATGCGGGGAAATGGGGAAAACTCCCGTGGCGAGCGCAGGTCCGAAGGGCAGCTGGAGGTCAGAGCTAATTGATTGGGAAAACCATTTCTCGGACTCGACGTCTTTGGCCGCCTTTAACAAGCATCGAAAACATATGAACCGACCCGTGGCTAATCTGGTTAATTCCATTAAGTGGCCCGGCAAAGATCCAGAGATTTGACCATAATCGGGTAATTGGCCGGATTGCTTCAAAATTAAGTAAGGCTGTAAACAATCGATGGAAAATCTTCATCTCCGGCTTAAATCCATCAGAGGAGAAATTTAGGTTTAAGCGCCGATCAAAGCTTCAGACAGTTAAAGTTGCATTTGTAATTAATGAAGTGTTTTCCCGCGAGCATTAAGTATCACTTGGGGGATTTTATCATAGTTTTTTATTGCAAGACTTAGACATTTCAGGTTAAGAATGGGAGAGGAATATATATCAGCCAATCCTCGCCAGTTTTTTCGCAGAGGACTTAATCACATTTGTCTCTGGACAATAACTTAAATTGTAGCTTTGCTGAGTTCAGACTTTATAAATTTTTACCATTTTGTGCACTCAAACTATAAGATTAACCCCAGAGTTGACCCCCCTGATCTCCCAAAGCATCGCATGATATTTGTTTCCCATGACTAATTCAAACTATTTCCAATCTCCAGCCAAAACTCTTTCACCTGTTGAAAAATTCAGTAATTCCATTCGTCGTGCATTTCAATTTGAAACATTTCGCAGTGCGTTTCATCCAAAGTTTTTGGCTTTGGTATTCCATCATCGCCCCGTTCCCGCGAAGTTCCACTCAAGACTTGGTACCATTTGTCAAGTTTGCCTTTTTGAGTGCTGAATTTTTCATGTGCATTTAATTAGTTGAATTATGGCTGCGAAATGTGGCGACTGGCCACTGGCAGTGGCAGCTACGGTCGCAGCAGCAGCATTAAACATTACAATCTAATAAAAAGTCGGAGAAAATAAAACTTAAAAATACAACTTAATGAAAATGAAGTAAACACTCTGTGCGCGGCCATATTGTGCGACAACTTTCGCGAAATAATTTTTATTGACTCCCGTCCAGTTGGACAATGGACCCGCTTGGGATGTCAGTCGGAAAAATCGCACGAAATCACCTTTCCCCATTTTCCTCTTCATTTTTCGTATTTTTCGCTTTTGCGGGCGGCTAATTACAAGGGGAGTGAGCCGAAAGGGGCTGAAAGCTAATCTTTCGATTGTTTTTGAAAATATTTTTGTTATGAAAAGCAAATTGGCTCTTGGAAACAAACAATTTAAAATAAACAATCGTCTGTCTGCAAATAATTACAATGATTAATCCCATAAATCAATAAACACTGAGTGAGTTTATAGTAATGCGATTATTTAATCATTTGTATATTAAGTTTACCCTGAATGTTACACGTAAGGTAACTCAGCAATCAGCAAACACCTTTCACATATTTTCAATTGAATTTATTTTTGGATTGGCTAAAAAATAAAAGACACACGAGCAAAAGAAAGAGAAAGATAAATATAGAGATTCAGGGCGAAAAGACAAGTCCTGATCAATCATCGCAGGCAAAAGCGGAAACACCTACCTGAATTCATTATAATAATTTTGAAAAGGTAATTACCAGAAAGGCTGATTACCTCTAATTGTCTAATACACCCTAATTGGGCATTCTCATAGAGTTCTCAAGCCTTTCTCCGCGCTCCTCAAGTGCGTTAGGTGGCAGGGAGAACCTGGGGGCGTGAGCCGGCGGCTTCGGGCTGAAAGCTTAATTGAAACTCGGCCCAGTTCCCCAGTTCGGCACTCCGCTCCAGCCGGCCGCCAACCGCCGGCGCATTAAGCGACCGAAAACAAACAAAACCGAAAGACAACAAAATAAAACCGCAGTTAAAAAGATCTTGAGATTTTCCACAATTATTTTGTATTTTTCGTCGGCAGCGGCGGCGGCAACAGCAACAACAACAACTTGACCCAGTTACATTTGTTGATGTTTTATTTTTTTTTAGCATTTGTGTCTCGTTTTAATTTTGTTCTTCAGCATTGTGATTAGTGACAAGAATCGTTGGTAATGAGTGGTGGAGCGGACCCTCGGCGAAGAGAGCTGTGGAAGACACTAACAAATCTTTTGTGGGTCGCTTTTGTTTCATTTCATTTTCCGAAATTGCTGGACCATAATTAAAAGATTGCCCGCGTAATTAGCCGGCTCAACTGAGCCTAGCTGAGATTTATGTGCAAAGTGTAAAGTTCAAACATTCGAAGCCAAGTCTACTGAGGTAAGGTACACCGCTCGTGGTAAAGTAAAGGGCGTAATTAATTTTGAAGGACAAGTCTCTGAATCATTAAAAACGAATTTACTGAGGTCACCGTTTCAGGCAAGGGTTCAACGGAGCTTGACTACTGTTGCAAAGTGAAAAAAACTCTCCACTAGCATAGACTGGAGTAATGAGAACTATTTGTTAATCACATAAAGGCATCTTTGATACCCATTATCTAAAGATTAAAAAATAAATAAATTATAATAAAAACATAATAAAGGAATATTGAGTCTTGAAATATTATAAAACCTTCTGGAATAAGAATTGGTCATACAAACCTTCAGAAAACTAAATGTATTTATATTATTATTTATTTAATTTAACTAAGATGGATTTAATACGACAAAATGGTAAAAAAAAAACGTTGCCTTAAGCCTAAAGTCTTGAATTGTCTGCACTTACTGAATAATAAGGGCCATTTCCCCTCAAGATTCTCAGCGGGACTGATGGGGCAAGTGCACTTCCGGCTGACGATTATCTGGCAATGAGTTTCTGGAACTCCCTGAAGTCATTCTCCGCCCAGCAGCCAGCTAAGCACGTGCCAGAGATTGGAGAATTGGAAATCTCTCGATGACGCAGAAGAAACCGAGGTCCCAGCAGCATCAGCGAAAGTGAAACGCCGATACATCGGCAAAAGTCTAATCAGACTCACTGCAACGGCGACGCGCGACGGTGAAGCCAAGTAACAAAGTAACAAGTACATATCATGCTCGGGCCCCGAAGATTTAAACTCTCTTTCTGTGTCATTTGCAGACGCGTCTTTTTCGTCGTCTTTTTTCTGCTTCTTCGACTGTTTTGACTGACAAATGAAAATCTCAATTGGCTATCGCCAGACAATCAAAAGACGAGAAGACAAACAGCCATGAGAAGTCGTCTGTCGACGGTTGCAAACTTTACACACATTACGGCCGAAACGAAACGAAATGAAATGAAACGAAATGAAATGACAACAACTGCAGCATAACATACGAAAATGTACTTTCACTCATCGGCTTTTTTTTCTGTTTTGTTTTGGTTTTTTGTCTTTTTCAATTTTGAAAACGTCATCGTGTCGCAGATAAAATAACAAACTCCGGCCCCCAAAAGAAAAACAGACAAATGCAAAGATCGCCGGCTGATTGATGTCAGCCAAATCTCATCTGCTGCGTTTTCCCAGGCTCCTCGAGAAATGGGTTTTCTTCAGCTGGTCAGGGGTTGTCACTTCAAAGCAGAATAAATACAGTCCGTCCCACCTCGGCCAATCCGCACACATCCCGCTTGCTTTGCTTGGAGACCTGCCCAATTAAATGCAAATTTTCTTGCTTTAGAAATCAATGCCAAACACACAAATGCACAGGAAATAATCCTTTTTGACTTTATGAGATCAATGATCTTTCTGGATTTTCTTTGAAGGTCGTTTATATATAAGAACGTGCCTTTAATATCAATGTATTATTTATTTAAATTATATTACACCATAAGTAGCCTGGGAAGTTAATATTCGTTTTTATTCGAAAACTTTCAATCACGTCACGTTTTTTAATGGAGTCTGAAGCCCCAGAGAACTGTGCTCCTTTTTTTTATAGCTTCTATAATATTAAATTAAGATTAAAACAAACTCTTTAAAAGTGATTTTACAATTCAAAACATATCAAAATATTTTCTTCTGTGTCTCAAAGCACACACTTGCAAACCGGAGAGAAAGATGCAAATGATCTTTTCTCCGATTTTCCGCCGGCGACCACCCACATGGACAGTGGGCGCCACAAAAGTCTCACTTGCCGACAGAAAGCCCACAGAAACCACAGTGCTGGCCACAAATTTATGCGCATTTCGATGGAATCGCCAAAACGCTGCGTGGGCGGGGCCAAGGTAAGGAGCGCGAGGCCTATAGGAGTACGGGGAGAGTCCAGTACTGGACCCCTAAGCATTTTTTTTATTTATTTTTTACATTTTTTATTCGTATTTTATCGCTTTTATTGCCGTCTTATTTATTTCGTTTGTATTGCTCGATTTTTTTGCTTTTGCGGCTTGGCAGCGAAAGTAAGCAAAACAAGCGGCGGAGAAGTGTAGTGAGATTGTAGAAAATTAAATTGTGTTTGGTCTATCATTTTCATGGAAATTATGCAAGAAGTTTACACTTTAGATACGAGCTTGGTAATTAATGGAAATTCTACTGCCGGATTGGATTGGGAGGGCAGAGATAGGGAATTAGTGTCAAATTTAATTACCCCGAATTCTGTTTAGCTTCTAAGATTAATGGAAATTATTAGTTTGGTGAATTTAAGTGTTAAAATAAACTAGAACAACGACAAATTAACAGAAATTAAAATGTTATACTGAAATGATTGGCTATTTAAAAAAAAAAATGCAGCATAAAATGCATCTTATTAATTACCAAAATATTTAATTACCATTTAGACTTCAGAAAGAATCTTAGAAATTGTTTTAAGAATGCTTTTCTTTCTTTGAATCAGAGTTTTAATATATATCAGTGGTATTCAGGCAATACAATGACATGTTAAAATTTGTAACTCAAAATAACATTCGAATGATTAAGAAATAGAACCAAATGGCCAAGACATATGAACAAAGAAATAGCTTACATTTTTAGCAATATTCCATTAAAAACAACTATGACACAATAGACCTATTTAGCTCTAACAAAAAGTCTAGATATAGCCACCAAATTACAAGTTCCATACAAAAAATTTAATTTGCATTCTGTGCTTGTGCCGGCAGAGGTCGGGCAAAGAAATTTGCTGACTCGCGAGACTGAGCTTTGGGCACTACTGACTTAAATCCACATAACTGTTTCGAGAATTCTTCAGATTGTGACCCTTAAATTTCAATCGTCGTAAACTTATAAAACGATTTCGTGTCGTATGATTTACAACATTTACCCCCGGGAACCTCAGCCACAGACCCCGCTCGATTTATAACCTCTTGCTTCTGCCGATTCAAATATTTCATTCACAAACATTAAGTTGGCAAAAAAAAAAAGACAGACCGAAATGATCCAAAACGCAAACAAGACAAAATCGCAGCATGTTGCACTCTCGCATTTAGGTATATATGTATACCGTTATGGCCAAGGTTCGGCAAACCGCAAAATTTATGAACTCGCAACTCAGTTGCAGATTTTCAGAGGAAATGGATGTGGAAGTTGCAGAATCGAGAATCATTTGCTGGCGGTGCAATTTTGGGCTCCCCTTAACCTTACAGCATCGTCATCATCTCTGTTAATTACGTGGCTCAATTGCTCGAAATTAATGTGTTTCTGTTTCCGTTTCTGTAATTAAAATGAGAGTTCGGGAAGTGGGGGGTTTCATGGAGAAGAGGGGATTCCCACTCGAAGCAGGTCAAGCAGCAGCCGAAAACTCAACAAACTTGACCTTAATCGCAATTTGTGCACAATTTATAATTTATATTTTATTTCTGTTTGTTTATTTTTGCTGTTCACCTTCAATCAGCGATGAGAGAATTAAATAATGAGGACTATAAATTATGTTATATTAGAGGAAATACCTTTAATTGCACTTGCAAAAAAGCTAAAACTTCCATTGTGGATAATAAAGTTTTTATAATTATTAAATTTTATAAGAATCTCTGACAAACTCTGCAGTTATTTTTCGACTTTGGAATGGATTTGGTAGGTTTCTCAGAATTTCCAAAATTCCTGGTGTGTTTCTTAGTTAATTTTCTCAAAGTTCCGAAACAATTATTTTGAAGGTTGATACTCGTTGCATTCCCTTTTCTTCAGGTAATATGCAAATTGAATTTTTAACAATCTAAAAGAAATAATGGCAAATCACTGCAGAAAAGTACCCCACAATTTGGCCAACATTTCGCCGGCAGCCTCACCCTGAATTCGCAAAAAGACAAAGGCAGCAATTGTCTCTGAGAGATTACAATTGTTCGCAAATATTGCTTGGATCTGCAGTTTCTTGTCAATTCATGGGCTTTAATTGCTGTTTTCCATTTCTGTGGTGTTCGGTGTTGTGTGTTGTGTTGCATGTTGTTAAGCGAGCCAGACACTGTGAATGATATATGGCCTGCGGCAGAGCCTATCCTCCCAAAGAGCCAGTGCTTTTGGCCTGGTCAAAAGATTGATGGTGTTATGCAATGCAAAACCCTTTTATTTAGCGAGAGAGAGAAAGAGAGAGTGGGAGAGCGACCTTATCGGCAATGCGCATCGTTGTTTGAAAAGTTTTTGCGGCCAGGCACGCAAATATCAAAACTGAACTCCATTGAACCCCTCCGAGTCCCGAACCTTCCCGACTGCCATTTCCATTTCCCAAGGCGAAAACAAGGCCCCGCCAAGGTAATGCCAAAATCCGCTTTGAATTAAAATTGAAATAAAAATGAAAAGGAAACAAAGAAAAAAAAAAACGTTATCATTTGGCTAATTTTTTGCTTCTTTTTGTTGGAGTCACGCAAACATGAAGCCAAAGCAAAGTGCAAAATGTCGCGGCATTATAAATTGAATTGGGGGAAGGTCCTTAAGCTCCCGACCGACTAAAGCCGAGGGAGCCCCGCCGAAAAACACTCACTTTTCGCCGAAAAATAAATGAGAAATAGAAAAATAAGGAAATAGAATAGGGGAAAACCAAATAAAGTTCATTTGCCGCAGTCTAGACAACAACATTTTTGCACAACTGCAGAGCGACCCTTGGGGTGAGATTTTCGGGGTGTGGCTGCCAAAAAGGACATTAAATCATTCAGCCGAATGCAGGGCCAAAAATTTGAGAGCCAAGGCGAAAAGCCAGACAGACAAGGCTGTGGCTGTGTCAGTACACTGAAAGAGATAAAATCAACTATGGAAAAAGTTATGAATTGTTTGTAAACTTTGAAAAGAGATTATATTTTTAAGTCAAAAAAATATATATCTCCTTAATTTGATGACATGATAGATACATTACATCATCAGCTTATTAATCTTATTAATCTGATTTTAAATGTATTGCTGTATTTCTTTTAAAATTAATTTAATAGAGTTCTTCGGATCTAAATATTTCTATAAAGAAACCGTATTCGATTTTAAAATTCTGTCCAAAAGGTAAAGTAAAAGTTCTTTAATCCAGATTATACCCTTAAGAACTTGTTCTCTCAGTGTAACCGTGTCTGGTTTTAAATCTATGAGAGCGTGCATCTACGTGTGTGTGTGTCTAGCTTTGTATCTGTGCTTTGGCTGCGGCAAATAATAGTAATTTGGCTAATTCAGAAATTGCAGCTCTCAGGCGTTGTTCGTATTTGTTGTTCGCTCCTAGCCATGAACTTGAAAAAGGTTTTCCGATTCTTCTTCTCCGTGATTTTCCGCTGGCCGGACAAAGTGAAAATTAACAAGCCGGGTAAAAACGGATGCCAGGCACAAAAACACACACACACACTCGGAAGAGGAATAACAAGTGCACTTTTCTCAATTAAATTTAAATTTCAAATATTTCAGCGAGGTTTGCGCTAATATGCTCAATGTTTTATTTTACAAATATCTTTACTTTAAATCAAGTTTACTAAATTTTAGTAAGACCTCAAAGGTTTCAAAAGCCATTTATTAAAGAGACTATTTTAAAAGGCTTTTTATGAAACCCAAGACATGGAAAATATAACTAATAAGAGTGATATGTATACATGGAATGACAGTCACATTCAAATGATTTCTCCTCTTTATTAATGGAGTTATTGTTTTAAATTAAATTTCAAGCGGCCAATCAGGGGCGCAATCAAGCAGAACTTCACCCAGAGCCCAGTTAAGAGCAGAAAGCATTGGCTGAAATCAATGCTGGGCAATAAATATGCCAGCCTTCGACTTGGCCTCTTTGCGAGTTTTCCGACTCATGTGAGCCATGACGCAGGGAAAATGCCCACAAAAGCTGGGGCGTTGCCATTGATTCACCGGGGAGGCGTGCCCATCTGGACGACGGGGCGTATGAGTAATCCACACTCGGTGCTCGTAGTGCAAACGCCTCCTTGGCACTCCGCTGCTGCACAAAGTGTTTGTTTGCAATGGCCAACAGCTCTTCATTGGCTTTAATTAAAGACCTGCGCGGAGGGATTTGCATTCGTAGCACAGATTTTGCAATGCGGAAGTCCGAAGCCGAGGAAGACCGCTAGACCGAATGAATTATTATGCAATTAGCAATTAGCATCAATTGAATTAGAGGAGTCCGAGGAGTCGCTCGCAGAATGCGTTCGCTGGCCAAATCCAAGTCCAGTCCACTCGACTGGGTCAACCGTTCATCAGCCGCCAGATCTTCTGAATCTGAATCTGAATCTCCGCCCGGCGGGGCTCCAAGGTAAACCCATCATCTCCACCATCGACAACTAGGGCCTTTGTTTACCCACTTTGATGCAACGTTTGTGCTGTGCTGTCAAAGAAATAACGAAACGATTTGCTCATCTGTTCATATTTGCATTTCGCAATGGTCTCGGGGCAGAGGAGGCCTTCGCTTCTCGGCTGCTGCTCCTCCTCCTCACCAGAATGCAGCCAGCTCGAGTGTGCTAAAGATTTCGCAATGGACCCGGCGACTTCTACGACCTCTCAGGGCCTGAACTCCACCACTCGAGCAGCCTCATAACATATTCCCCGCTGGATGCAGATGATGTAAATCGTAGCACAAATCGCTGCACACGAACAAATTTTAATGTTTATTCACATATTTTGTTTAGGAGATGAGAAAATAGTTCCGAAATCTCTTGAATAAAAATTCCTCTGGTTATGGGTAGAAGTTAATTGATAATTTAATTTTAAAGACCTTTAAAATTGTAATAATTTATTGAAAAACTCGATGAAAATATAATAATATTCACTTGCATATATTTCCCTACAGTGACCTTCTTTTTTCCCCCTGTATGATAAAAGAAGCTGCGTCATCGGCTCGAAGATCTGGTCAAAGTCCAAAGCGCCGAGCTAAAAATAGGCAAACGGCAAACAACTGCAGTGTGCAGAAACCGAGAGGCAGAAACTCATGTAGATCGGCAGGCAGATCCAGTGGAGACTGCGATCTTCTCCTCCGACTCCGATTCCGACTCCGAGGCTGCCAGCTGAAAGCAATCTGGCTTAATCATGTGAGAAGCGACCAGGCCAGCGAGCAGGGAATGTGGCCAAAACGCAGCCAACGAAAACAAACGGAAAGAAACTTGCTGCGGAGCCGCAACTGAAATCGAGTTTGGCTCCACTTAGTACCCGCGTAAACTCAACTTGACTCTCGGCCAAAACCCAACCGAACTCCACTGATCCACGGATCGGGTTCTCTGGCCCGATCTTCTGTTTCTCTCGCATATCGCATGACTCAACCAGCCGCTGGCTGGAGAAGGTGGAAGATGCAGCCAAGTGGAGAGACAAATGCAGTCAAACAGAAGATGGCTTTGTGGATGGCCATAAAAAAACTATGTCTTTGAAAGATGAAAGTTCTCAGCGATTATTATTGAAAAAATAATATCATTTGGTATATAACAGATAGCGAAATAAATATTAACATTTGTGTTCTTACAAAGCCTGTATAATTCTGTTTTGTCTTTTGCTATTGGCCTTACAATAAAATTTGAACTTTATGTACATTTAAATTACTTTCTTCCTATAGTTATAAAAGTATTATAATCATAACCTATTAGTTTTAATTATATCAGCAATACTTTAAATAATAATATATTATTTTTTATGTTTTGGTTCTTAAAGGAATAAAAGAGCTAGATAGATATTCTTAATTATTTAAATGAACAACCTAAATTAAGAACTTAAGCCTTTCATAATTTTAAAATCCTAACTTTCGCAGGTTTCATCTTAGATAAATCCGAAGGATCATTCAACTAAATTCCTCTTATAGAACTCCTCGATTTGTTAAACTTCAGAGTCACAAAATCGAAACGAGTTGAAAGCTGCCAAAGTGCGGAAAAGTGAGGAAAAGCGAACTGGCTTTTCTGCTGGCTGCGGCAGAGGAAACGTTATTTCCAGGAAATGCACTTAACTCTTTCGCCGCCTGCTTTTTTTTTCGTCTCTTTCTTTCCCTCTCAGGCTGGCTGAGCGTAAAATTTGAGGACCCAAAATCGCTAGGAACTTTCTTTTGATGAAGTGAAAAATGGGTATGTGAAAATCCGAGCTGGAAAAACTCACTACTGCGGAAAAACATTAGCGGCGGGATGTGAGAACGAAAGCGAAACAAGTGTAGTGCATGGGAGGGATCTTACCAATTCAGAGATTCCAAAGTACCAGAAAAGCAAATTCCGTGGAGCTAATTAGGCTTGAGTAGTGTGGTTTTTTTTTTCTCCTTTTTGTTTTTCAGGGGGCAGAGGTTGCGGGTGGTGCTGCATCAAGGGAAAGCACTAACTGCAACATCAACAACGGAGAGGCAACCATCAGGCAACAACGGCAACCAGAGCAGCCGTGGCAACAAAGATGAGAAATCGCTGGCTTCCTGGCTTCATGAAGAAATGAGTCTAGGAAAAACTTGTTCATCTTCAGCTCTAACGAGCTAACGGAGCGACAAGCGGGCTAACTCAACTGACTGATGGACTGGCGGACTGAAAGACTCTGCGGCTCTGTTGGACGGACAACTCTGAGCGATTCCACACAAAACGAGACGATAGGTAAACACAAGCAGCAATAAAGAGCTGCAACAAGCGGCAGCGGCAGCGGTACAAGTAGCAAATGGCAAGTGCAAGTGTAACAGCAGCGGACTCCTGTACTTTTCCAGAGATGGTCTCGTGATCATCGGATCCTCACCTGTTTTGAGACAGCTAACATTATCAAGTCGTTAACCAAAATGCTACACAAAAGGGAAATTTACGACTATGTTACACTAGATATTGTAGCCTTTGAAAATATTACGATGAAAATATTTATTTTGTTATGATATTACTCAGTTTCTAATAATTTAAAAATTAAAAAACTTCCGTTCAAATTTTGTACACAATTTTAAACATAATTTATTGACTTATTCCTTATTGACAAGTTCCTTCAGGTTGTATAATACTTAAAGCGTGGGAGATACCTTTCTTATAACTATAATTCTAATAGAAATACAAATTAAGTTTAATTTAAATTAGTACTAAATAGTTTGACTGACTTTTCAAGTAATCCCCAAAAATATCGGCTCACAAATCGCGCTCGCCGCCCATCCAAAATTAAAGCTTTAGGTTGGATGGATCGCTGGATAGTTGGGTAGCTGGATCCATCAGAGGGTTCGACTCTTGGGCGGAGTGAGTGCGAGGCGCGGGTGTTAGCTGAGGCCTTGCCCTGGCCAAGACAATAAACAAATAAATTACATGAAAGCGGCTGCCACAGTTTGAATCTTTTCAACAAGATAATCACAATGAAGCGGCACGAAATGTGCAGCAATGTGGCATCCTCATTAACCCTCCGCTGCCTGGGCCTCTGTGTACCGTACCCCTGAACCCCTTCTTCAAGCCCCAGCAAATATCTAAGCTCGGCGGGAAAGTGAAAGTCATTGCGAATCCCAGTTGAAGTCGCAGAGTCGCAGTCGGAGTCGCAGTCCCCGATCCTCAGAAGCTGGCAAAAGTAATTGGCCAGGTCGGCACTTGGGTTAATTAAAACGCACTTTGTGGCAGAAAGGAAAAGAAGACTCATCGAGTATCTGGCCACATATATCGATATGGCATGAAATGTAAATAGCCGAGTGACCACAAAAACCGCGAGATACGCATCCGTGAGATGCCTTTGAAATGTCTAAGACAAATTAATTTGCACGCGCCACAAAGACGGGGCGATTTGGCCGCACTTTTCACTTCTTCCGCAATAAACAAATCGCTTGCTATTTTTTATATTTTCTTGTTATTATTTTTATTTTCATTTTTCCTCGCCCGTGCGCGAGCGAGAAAGTATAGAAAGCTGCTCAATGAGATTCAATAAATTTGCTCAGGCGGCAGCGACTGCCACTTAAAGCCGAGCTGATAGCTATATTTAAGTCCATTTTCCCCTCCGGCCAAAAGGCTCTTTGTGGGTCAGTCGATCAGGCTGCTAGTCGATGCATTCCATGTAGGAGGAGGCTTCTAAAGCGCATCCGAATCCGAACGAGGTGTTTCTGAGTGAGTGGACGACTACAGGCGGCAAGTGGGTCAGCCAATGGGTTCTTGACCCCGCACACTTCGCCCATCGCAGCTAGAAATTAAATTGAAAATTTAATCAGCAAAACTCTGGCAAGACATTGGCAGGAAATGGCAGCGAGACACTGGCACTCGACCATGGAACTACCCAAGAGTAAGTCCAATTTTAAAGGCTATTCATTCAGTGAAAATCTTCACAAAACCACTGCCTAGAACCCCAAGGAAATAATTCCTATTAGACTTCTTCTGAGATAATTAAAATTTCATTACATTTTCAATCTTGTTTAGTCTCTAATAACTAAAGCCTAATTGTTTTATAATTATATGCAAATCACGACAATTGAAACACTACTACTAGCTATGTTTATTAAGAAAAACAAAATTCGTTTTTGTGCTATAAAAACTCGAGGTCAAGTTGGTCAATTTTAGATTTTAATCCAAACAAGAAACTCCATAGAAAGGCCTACAGATCCTTAATATGCCATTTAGAGGTTTTAATTAAAAGTGCACAAGCGCAAAAAAAATAAATAAATATTATTGAAAGTACTTTAATGCATTCCAATTAATTTTGGAAAGCTGAAGAATTTGCATAGACATATTTACCTGCTAAATTGTTTTCGTAGGTGATTTGCAAGACCTGAAGTGGTTAACTGATACCTTTACCGTTTCTCACACCTTGGACACTGGCAGAACACTTCCCTTTCGAGAGTGCTGGGTATGCAGCATATATTGTAGGCACATATGTATATCGTATAGTGTGACAAAATGAATGGCCACTCGGATGCTTTTCGGGCCCAAACACTTGGCCTCGACGCGTGGGCATGACAGGTTGGTTGGGTTAACCGAGAGCCGGGCAACCGGAGACCTGGACGACTCAATAAACTAGCTCGGCTGGCTTATTGACAGCGGGGACAGCCGCACATTGTGCGATTCGGCGATTCTGCGATTGTGCAATGGGTGGCACATGTGGCAGGCACTCGGAGCAAGTGGCAAGAATCTGGGAGATCGAGACCAACTGGCAGCTGGCCGGTCGGGCAGACCTTGCCGGAACGGTAAATGTCGTACACGGAAAAATAAGTTGCCATATATTATTATAAACGATTTAAAGAATTATATTCTTGTTTAACTGTTTTGCTATATTTGTAAATCCTTTTCATAATTTAATATCTTTACAATTTAACTCTTATCTTAGTAATTTAAAAAAATTATTTTAAATTGCTTGTCAAAAAGAATGCAATAATTTCAGTAAACTCAAATACCTATTCTTCCAGCAATTAATATATTGTATTCCAAACTTTTGGACGTCTATAGATTCAGAAAGGGCGGTACGCGGTACGCCTAAAAGCGATGGTAAGTATTCTTAAACATATAACATTTTATGCATTAAATTTTCATTAATAATATAATAAATTATGAATTCAATTAATTAAATTAATCTTAATATTTTCCACTGTTCTAAGATATGTGTGGGCCTATGGTAGAGTAACAAGGAGCTGCTACAACAGGGGGAGATCAAGGTGGAGACGGCGGTGGAGATGGAGGTGGGCTAACATTACCGGGGGCCCACATTGACATGCTCTGAATACTGGGCCCGCTCAGTGCATTGTTGCTGCTCCCGGCGCCGGTGCCGGTGCTGCTGCCCATGTGGCACTTGCAGCAATTGCCAGAGTCTTGAGAATGGCATTTTGATTTATTGGCTGGTTCCTGAGCTTCGATTGCATAATCGCCACCAAAAACTTTTGCGCGACTATAAAACGCAGTCTGTCCACGGCTGTGACGGGGGCCTAATGCATTTTTTCCCACAATTTGCAAACAATAATGAAAACTCGGCTCAACGGCTGCTGCTACCTGGCTGCTTGGTTAATTAAATCAAATAAGCCATGCAAACCGCAAAAAACGCGAGCAGACAGGCAAAACAAATAAAATTGGGAAATATTGCAATGGCGATATAACGCCTCGAACAGTTAATGCCCTTGCCATTGGATTTTTGAGACTCACGCGAGACTTAATTAAAAAATAAATAAAAACTTTATTTCTCGTCTCTTTAAAATTGCATTCTAAATTTTCTAAATATTCTAAAATTCATTCTTTATCAGCAAAACCAAGTTGCGGATTGAGTTCTTACATATTTATAAAGAAAGGCTAGTTAATTAATTATTCAAAAGACAAAAGTATTGTACATATATTAAAGTGTCAAATAATATATGTTTATTGTTTAGATACTGGCTTTATAGAGATTTCAGGAGTTCATCTTCTTTAAATTAGCTCTCCCAGGCCAAAACCAATTCCGCAGCAATTAGACTCGGCCAAAAAAAGGGCAGCGTACCAAGGTAGCAAATAAAAAATTACACTCGACTGCATGCCACAAGTGGCCTGCACTCTGCCAAGTGGCCGAAAGTGGCCAAAAGTGCTTCCAGCCGGCCGGCAACGACCGATAAGAGACCGAGACAACAGAAATATGGTCACAGCGGCCACAAAAACAGCAAATGCAGCAGCGAAACAACAAAATTGGCAACAAAAAGGCAAAAAGGCTTCCAATTAAGGCCAATTTAGTTGCAGCAACGCCAAGCGGCAGCGACACAAGAAATAATCACTGGAAAAACAGCAACCAGAGCGACTGAGTACGAGTACCAGTATCTCGGGGCATGCAAATGAGAGCAGCCAGCGAAGTAACTCGATACAAATTTTGCAAAAGCAACAAGAGCGGCGGCAGAAACAACAACACCAAAAAAATATGTATATGCAGGTATTTGCAAGAAATTTTCACATTTTTTTAGCATCGCTGGAACTGTGAGAAAATATGCAAAAGCAAACTGAAACAGAAAACTTTGATACAGTGAAACGGTTCTAACGCAAACGGGTAATATAAGTTAATTAATTAATGAAAAGAAAAATTAATTCATAAAACAATTTCCAAAGAAATTGATGTATATAATTTACAAATTAATTCAAGAAACAATTTATGCTCTTTATATGTACAGATTTCAAAAATATTACCTAAGTTTTCATATTTGGGCAAATCAGGTTCAAATTTAGTTTGTAATCAACTAAACATGTTTAGTATATTTATAATTAATAGCATTTCTAAGATACGACTTATGGAAGTTTCAACATATTTACTTAGAGAAAATTCGTTGAAAAATTCAACCGTTCAAGAATTTGAACTGGTCATAGGTGTATTTACAATTAACTAACTGTGATTTTGATTAATATGAAATATGTAGTTAATGGAACTTGAAGGCATTTTTTTCAACTACAGGATTTTTAATTAAAAGAACATTAAGTTTATCTGACACATAATATTGTTAGTCTAATTAACTTTTTTTTAAGAAAAAAAATCACTTATAAGTATGTACACAAAAAAAAAAGCATCCTAGAACCTATACGATTGTTACATGAATTCTATACTCTTGAGTATGAAAAATTTCTTAATAAGATGCTTATCAATTTAATACTACGAAAGTATAAATTTTATACTCATCTGCACCAATATTTCATAATAATCACTAACGCGACAAACAGAAAAACACTACATTCCAGCTAGCGCGATATGTTATCGAATTTTCGATGTAGGTTCGTATAAAAATAATACTCAAAAATACACAATTGAAACTATAGAGTATAAAAACTAAACTTTGGAGTATACATTTGATAGTTTAAAGTATAAAATTTATACTAAACTCGTTATACTGCTTGAGTATATTTTTAAGACAACGCGTAGAAAGGTTAAACTCTTGTTTTTTTTTTTGGTGTACATATATTAGTATCAAAAAAATAACTTTATGAAATTCAGAGACACAAGTTGACTCAAATATCGACTTGATAGCTATTAAGGGTGTTCAACTGTAGATATGTGATGGTGAAGGGGTGTAGTGTGGGAGCAGGGGGCAAAGTTCAAGACAGAGACAGACTGCTTGGCGCTGTTCTGATTTCGATAATTATAATTATTGATTAATGTGACGACAGCAGAAGAACACCAACACTGCATCTGTGTGGGTCTGAGATGGAAGAGAAATCTTTATTATTTTTCAATAGCAGATACAAAGAGAGAGGGAGAGACGGCGAGTGAGTGAGTGAGATGGGGCTAACAAGGTGTCCGCTTGCATTGTTGCTGTTTGCTTTTAACCCAAGGCGGCCCATTAAAGCTTCGCAAGCAAGCAGCAAGTGCCGTGACCTTTTTCTCTCAATTTCGAGTTCTTTTAGCTGCCTCTTTTTGTTGTTTTGTTTTTATTTTCATTGTTGAAGCGGTTTTTTCTGTTTGCTTTTTTTTTGTGTTCATTGGCCGCAACCGAATCTAATTGCAAGAGAGGTTTTAAATCTCCTCCAAATCACACATGCCCAGGTTTAATGCTATTCTTTACACAAAAATTTAACAAAATTGTATAACTTAATATGTTTAATACAGGAAAATAACCTATCTTTAAATGTATCAAAATAAATATTTACATTGAATAACATTTAAGCACATAGGAAAAGTAAATTTTTATTTTTATTTGATTAAAATATAATAAAACGGTATTAACCTATGTATATGGGCCATTCTCCGGAAAGGTCAACTTTTTTCAAAAAGTTAAAAACTAAAATTTTTTTTTTTCAGTTTATATTAAAATATAATTTGTTTCTAATGTAGATGAGTAAAAGCAACGGAAAGAAATACAATTGTTAATTTAAAATAAATACACCTTTTTATGTATTACTTTTTTAAGATGTTTTTTGTAGTTTGTGACTAAAGTTAAAAAAGTACAAATATTATAAATATTCTAAAAATCATTTAAGTAGATCTTTTGCACGTCTAATTACAACACAATTTTCAAACTACAAAAAGAAAAAAGACAAAAGAAAAAAGTGCGACATTGATTTAAAATAAATTAAGAAAAAAACTACTTCATATTTTTGAGTAGTAAAAACTACGTTATCAAAAAATATTAATAGGTAACATTTTAAAATTAACTTAATTAAAATCTTCGTTAAGGTTTGGCTGAAATCAGAGTTTCCACAGGCTTTCGAGAAAGTGATTTCTGTCTGAGTCGCGTGCGAATGACTTAGTTTTTTGCGATTATCTTGAAAACGAAATTTTGCCCGAAATCAATCTTTGTTCAAACACTTGTCCTTACCGATAGCTACAAGTTAAGCCTTTTGTCAAAATAAAAAAAATCTTGGTACATGTTTTTTTTCACTTGGAATGCGTACGAAATTCGTACTACGAATGTCACATTCGACATCAGAGAATTACCCATACATATTAACATAGATTACCAGACCCTATTATCAGTTTGATTTATAGCCAAAAAGGTTCGATGATAATCTATACTTCATTTTAATTTCATTAAACCCATTTTTATTTAAATAACAAAAGCAAATAAATAAATTTAGATAAATATAAAACAAATTATATTTTCGGAACCTACGTACATAAATATATCAATGCAAAATACTCTTTTTCTATGTAATTTTAGGGATAAAAAATCGCACATGCACAACCCGAACAACAAAAACATACTCCGCTGTTGATTTATCATGTCTATCATTATCTTTTTGCCTAAATCAATTAAGCTGGATCTCACTCACACACCCACGCGAGCATGTGGTAAGAATTTTACTTCACGCAACCCGTTGGTTTTTACTCATTGCTGTTGTTTGTAGTGCCAAGAAAACTACAAAACTTTGCACACACTTGTTCACTTTCTTCTGGTGCGTGCGCGAAAGTGTGCGTTTGTGCAGCATCGGAAAGTAACTGTAACCATTGCATACATATGTATTTATGTATATGTATCGCTTACCTGTCCAGCAAATTAGCAAATATAGAAATGTGTCGCTTTCAATTGCAAACGCAGTTTGTCTTGGAGCCCAAAGCAAAAAAAAAACGCAAAACTTAAAACGCGAACTTTAGCCACCGGCTAACGAACACAGATACAGAGTGCATATCCGATCCAAGCAGCCTCTCACACACACAGCGATAGGCGATTGGTAAATGTAAACAAACGATGAAGAAAAGCCGCGACGCGGTGGAAAAGCACTTGCGTAAATATAAGCGTTGCTCGTCGAGGAAAAGAGAGGAGCGGAAAGCCAAAGACGACTCGAGTTCTGAACGTTTGAAAACAAAACAGGCGGAGAAATGCGGGAGAGAAAGGCCACCAGAGTGACCAAGGCAGCGAAAGCTTGAAAAAGACCTAAAGTTGGAAAACATACCGCTCATATACCAACTGACCATGCAAGCCGGTAGGTGGCGTGCTGGCATGCCTATTATCGATATCCACAAAACCGCCAATATACTGAACTAGCCCGTTAAGATTTGAACTCAAACGTTTTTAAATCGATTTTAAGTTCACCAATTATAGCGCAAAATTATTCCTTTAAAACTTAAAAACATTACTTTGCTACTTCTGTATCAGCTATCAACTATTTTATTCAAAGTTAAGTACATGGAGTTAAGAAATATATAAAGAATACAAAATTAGGAAAATTTTCATAATCTTAACTGTGACAGAACTCTGTTACCCGCAGCATTAATCGCTTAAAATATTATTCATGAGCATAAATTTTTCAATATGGATATATACCGCCTTCAACTGGCTTAGACTTAACAAAATTGATCTGAAAACGTATGTTTTAGAACACTTCTTATTTATTACCAATTGGGCCATTATTTTAGCCCAAAAACTGCCATTAGCTCCGCTAGTTTGACCGAGTCTGATTGCTTGAACTGCACCAACTTGCCGTAAGCACTTATCAAGGGTCCAGGATTTTGTAAGTGTGGAATGCAATTTGGTATAGCCTGAAAAAAGTTCAAACTTTTAAAAATAAAGTACAATTACTCCCTATATATGTAAACTTACTTCAAACAAAGCCGATCCGACCGTGATCGATTCAATGCATTGGAATCGATTGTAAACGGTACAGTGAAAACAGAGGTCGATTCCCAAGATTTTGTAATAATATTTGCACACTTTGCACAACTTTTGCTCTTATTTTTAATCGTGATGCGGCAGCAGATTGTTCCATTTTGTGAAAAAAATTTAAAGCAAATGTGTAGCCGAAGGGTTCGTTTGTGAATTGAAACTGAAGTACAAAATTATAAGATATTGAGGGCTGGTCGTTTTCCTTGGCTAATATATTAATAAATACTCCACCACCATTATGCTCTATGATTTCGATGCAGAACTTGTAGATTTTGCCACTGTGGCAAGTGACCTTTAAAATTCTTTCGTTCACTCTGTTCAAGTCCGATATAAACAGCTGTGTCAGCTTTTCTCCGTTTAGATATCCGTTCTCTACTGCTGGATGATTTACAGATGTCTTAAGATTAACCGGATGCATTTCCTCGCCAATGAAAACAAACACACGCTGAGGCTCTACCATAAATGGCATTTTAAGTCGAAGAACAGGATCTTGCAGTTTTGGAATTTCGGTATTGAAGAATTTAGCTGCAATTAGAAGCCAATTTGCAGTAAACAGGAGAAACGTAATTTCGAAAATATATTTACATATGTACATATATTGGGCATAAATGCAGACAAAAAGCCAAAGATTATGATACGGCGATGCAGTTGTTACATCTCTTATATCAATTTTGTTTTATGTAAATATATGCATATGTATATGTACAAGTACATTTCAAGAAATTGCGACTTACCAGTCTCATTCCAGTTGCTCACTGTA
This sequence comes from Drosophila asahinai, assembly GCA_008042795.1. Taxonomy (NCBI): domain Eukaryota; kingdom Metazoa; phylum Arthropoda; class Insecta; order Diptera; family Drosophilidae; genus Drosophila; species Drosophila asahinai. The sequence goes on from VNJZ01010675.1 coordinate 28,477, forward strand.
CCCTTAAAAATGGAATTAATGTTGATTAATTCCTGATCAAATTTTTCGGATATCTCGGCTGCGTCCTGCAAATGTGCTTCGTATTTCGGTTTCGGAGCTTTTAATAGTTTTTCTGCCACCAGTTCAATGGCGTCGTTGAATTTAAGCGACATGGCGAAATTTATTCTTCTTCTGCGTCTTCTTCCGGGGAACTCCGAAGTTAAGTGAAAATCTGTCATCATTAGAGATGACATTTCTTAGTTTATCGTTACAGTTGGTTTTTTTTTATCGATATATTGTATTGTAAAACAGTGACTGCAGAAACCTTACCCTTTCTATACTAGGACTTTGAAAATAAAAGTTACTTTATGATAATTATAGCCAATATCTTTTAAA
>VNJZ01010678.1:0-28193 GCA_008042795.1 Drosophila asahinai
CAATATTTTGGTTTTAAATGTTTAAAATTTGAATGAGGAATTTGAAAATACACGGCTTTTGGCTATCACTCCCTTTTTGGCTGTAAGAGGCTCTTGAGAAGACTGCAAAAATGTATTTCGAAAAATTGCATAATTTTATCAAAAAATTAAAGCTACAAATAATCATAGCTCAGCCAAAACAGCCTTAATTTCAACTCGGAAAGCAGTTTTATGCTAGTTATTAGTAAATAAATAAATCTGCAAACTGCGTTTACAAATTTAAAAAAATTAATTTTTTGTCCATTTTTGACAATTTTAATGATGTAACCCCTTATGAAATTTTCAAAAATCGATCAAAAAATTGTTTCTGATATTTTTCAATATTTTGGTTTTAAATGTTTAAAATTTGAATGAGGAATTTGAAAATACACGGCTTTTGGCTATCACTCCCTTTTTGGCTGTAAGAGGCTCTTGAGAAGACTGCAAAAATGTATTTCGAAAAATTGCATAATTTTATCAAAAAATTAAAGCTACAAATAATCATAGCTCAGCCAAAACAGCCTTAATTTCAACTCGGAAAGCAGTTTTATGCTAGTTATTAGTAAATAAATAAATCTGCAAACTGCGTTTACAAATTTAAAAAAATTAATTTTTTGTCCATTTTTGACAATTTTAATGATGTAACCCCTTATGAAATTTTCAAAAATCGATCAAAAAATTGTTTCTGATATTTTTCAATATTTTGGTTTTAAATGTTTAAAATTTGAATGAGGAATTTGAAAATACACGGCTTTTGGCTATCACTTCTTTATTGGTTATAATAGGCTCTTGAGAAGACCTCAAACTTGACCATTTTTGAGTTAAAATGTATTTCGAAAAATTTCATAATTTTATGGACAAATTAAAGCTAAAAATAATCATAACTCAGCCTTAATTAATTTAACTTTTAGTAAATAAATACATTCGTTTTAATTGCGAATCGGAAAATGTATGACTTTTGGCTTTTTGGCTATAAAATGATCTCAGGAAGTCCTCAAATATGCCAAATATTCTAGGGACCTTAAGTCTATGCTTATGGGTATTTTTATACCCCCAAAATTATATTAACAAGCTGAGATATTAAACAGAAAAATGGTTATCGAAGTAGCTCAGTAACTTTTGTTTACAACATTTTAAAATCCGAGGCGAGTGACTGCAGGCAGTCCCTGGTCCCCAGATCCCAGCTCCCAGCTTTTGTCTCGTTACGAGGACGTTTTTTGCTTGATAATTGAATTTAAGGAGGCTTCCATCGCTGGCCAGTGGCCGGGCAGTTACTTCAACGTGATTGCATTGTCTGTCGCGCTGATTGACAGGCATTTGATGGCCGCCGGACGAGCCCGTGTCCGAGAATCCGAGTCCGAGTCCGAGATTTCTGCGGACAACTTGTTTTGCGAGTGACATTTGTATAACGGAATTAACGCGTGTATGCGGACAGCTTATCTGCATGCAGGACATCCTCCCCAGGAGCATTCAAATGGATTTAAAAGAGCGGAAATTTAGGGCGCTGTCCGAAAGGCGAAGAGGCATAACCTTCGTCCAAAAGCGGACCCATTGTGGTCCAGTCCAGCTGCCAACTCTGTGTGGCCTCTTCATCCCAATACCAATCTCTGGCCTGACGTCTACAAGTTTGTCTAGCATCACTCCTGGTAACATCCAATCAAGGTTGATATGTGGCACCAGCACCAGCTCCTGCATGTTTGGACAGCAGTGAGTCGGAAACCGAAGAGTTTCCCGGCAATTGAACACAGTTCCATCCTCATCAGAGACGTCATCGGGGAGGGAGATGGGATTTCGACATGACAGCGATCAACGGTATTAAATACTTTTCGCTTTGCATGTCCTGCGAGGGAGATGGGGCTCCTTCCTTGGCCAAATTGGATAAATCGAAGCGAATTAGATATTTTGCAGTTCATTGAAGGCGCCTCAGCTCCATCTATGATTGACAAGGGTTGATTAGTAGTCCGAGTCCTGCTGCTTATTTGTTTAGTTTGTGCTTGCAAATGTTTGGCAACTGTCGCTCTCTGTCATCAAACAGTTTAAGTTGCTAATAAAGGAATCGAATCGTTTCATATTCAAGGGTTGAAGGCGCCACTCTCCTCCTCCTCCGAAGTGAACAAATGAGTTGTGCTTAGTCAGGCATCGAAAATTCATTTGTTGTATGCATGAGGTCTCCTGCTCACCCATCAGGACCCACTTGTTAGGCCACATATTGGAGCATTCGAGCGTCAAATGAGCCTCACAGATGACTAAGGACTAAGGACCTCCTCGGACTGTACGTGTCAATTATGAGAAAGTACCGCCCACCGACTGGCCACAAAGCATGCTTTGGGTTATCACTAGCAAGCGTGAGGAGGGTGCTCGTAACCAGAGATAGGAAGCCTCACATGGTCTGGTCGGGGCCTGGCCAGGATTGATGGATCGCGGCAGACGAGATAGCTGCAGTCGTCACCTAACCCACCTGGGCAGGGGAAATGTGCAACCAAATACTTGCTGCTCTCCAATGTCCATTTCGGCAGCCAGCACATCCCAGCCTGAATCCTGCAGCAAATTGTAACATGCACTTAAGCTGAAGGCGGGTCCTGCAAGATGGGATGACCTGTGGTCCTGGCTGGAGCTCCTCCTGGCTGCTGACCTTTGTTGGCCACAAAAGAGAGTTGCAGCTGGAGCTGCCAAAGGTTGCCGGGAAATACTAGAATATGACAATATTGCTCTTGATTTACGATGCCATAAATTGGCTCTTTCGCTTTCGCTCACATTTCATTGGGCACCAGGAGTTGAAAGCTGAAAGCTGGGAGCTGGGAGCTGGGTGCTGACACTGGGACTATGTCCTAGCTCAAATCCTGTTCCTTTTATATTTTTTAAACAATGCCAGAAGGCAGTCAGCCATTCACCCAGCGAAATCGACTAACTACAATGCTCCAATCTAAGCTTAACAAATTGTACAAAAATTGAACGGGAAAGGCTAGCATCGACTACAGTCGCTACTTGTGCAGGTTTTTAAAGGGCTTAAAAAGATTGCTTTGTATTTGGATTTATCTTGTTTCAATGCCAAATTGGAGACTATTAAGAGGAACTAAGTAACTAGGGTAATTAAAGGGCTTTGATGATTATATTATAATATATTCTGGTAATTCGATTAACAATAAAATAAAAGGAAGTTTAATTTAAACGTACGTGAACTGTTTCTCAGCTTTCCCTCATTTTATTTTGAATTTTTATATGAAGAAAACCTTTATTATGGTAAAATTTACGAAATAAAAAATATTTACATCATGAGAAGAAATATCGAGAAAGTTGGGAAAGCGAAAACTAATCGCGGAAAGCGTTTCTATATCATTTCTAGACATTTCCCCCGAGAAAGGTTTTTTTTTTCGAAGAATAAACATTAATTACTCACTTGATACCAACATTATAATTCTGTCTGGAAAGCGAACATTTTGAATACATTTTGTGATTCTTACTAAGCCTGAAAAGTATCAAAAATATATTTTTAATCGATTAATATCGCGACTATATATAATTTCTAGAAATTTCCCCTTAGAGATGATCTTTTCTTTCAGAGTATACATTAATTACTTACTTGATACCAACATTGAAATTCTGTCGAAAAGGGGAACATTTTGAATCAATTTTGTGAAAGTGTCGAAACTATCGATATTTTTTTGTGTGGATAAATATATTTTAAGTCGATTAATATCACTGTTTCTCCATTAAATATATTGTAATACCTTAAAATTCTCCCTGAAATTTCTGATAATTAGTAGCCCTCAAAAATAACAGAATTTTTTAATATTTTTCTAAGCAAATACATATATTTTAAATCGATAAATATCGCTGTTTTTCCCACTAAATATATTTCAGTACCAACAAAATTCTGCCTGAAATTTCTGATTATTCGTAGTACTTAAAAATAATAGATTTTTTATATTTTTCTAAGCAATAATCAATTTATAATCGATTAAAATCTCTTTTCTCTCTAACCCGAATTATTAGGCCAACTAAAGGTTTTTAAGTAAAGCCAAAGAGCCTCTATAAACTATTCATATGCCACATATACACACAGCAAAGCCCCACTCGGTGACACACACACCTTGCGTCCTGCTCCTTGCTCCTGGCTCCCTCCTGGCTCAAGCTTACCCCACTAAATGGAGCCGAGAGTTCAGTTTGATCGCTGGCGGCGCATTTTTGAACAATGCAAAGAAAACAGAATTGAAATGAAATGAATCAAATTGAAAAGCCAGCGACAGTTGTTGTGTAAACACACACATGGCACACACGGCACACACGGCCCCCACTGGCAGGCACAGATATGGGCAATCGTGTGCGGACACCTGCAGCCGTGTGTGGGTCCTGGGCCATGACTCCTGTGAATGGATGCGACTGGATGAGTGACTTGTGCCCGCCGCCCAATTGAAAAAAAATCCTGCTCGTGGCAAGGACGAGCTCTTACCGACTGTGGATGCCTTGTCCTCTGGTTAAAATATATTCGAATGGGGAAGAGCATAAGGACTTCGACTTGCGGAGGATGTCCTCCTTTTTTTGCTGCTCCTTTTGGCCCGTTCTTGAAGCGCATTGTGCAGTGTCGGTGTCCGTATTTTTCAATTTATATAAACAAAACATTTTAATTTCAGAAATTTAATTAAACAACACACGAGCGAGCGATGCGATGATAGCATACGTGTCGTAGTCGCTGTCGCTGTTGCTGTCGCTGGCGTTGTCCCCGTTGTCCTTTGTCCAGCGGCGTCCTGTTGTTCTCGCTGGCATTGATGAGCGGCAGACCATAATGGTGCCAATAATAAATTAGCAGGCAGAGAGCCCAGAGCCAGGACGATGATCTGGCCAAGCACGCCGCAAGGGGTCCTCATTAGGCACTGATCATACCTGGAAAAACCTGTTCCTGTGCCCGTTTCTGGTTAGGAATATCCTTAAGGGTAGGTAGGCCCACCACGTGCCACAAACTCTAATTAATCGGAAGGAAAACCCTTTTCGGCATGTGCCAGAGATTTCGGAATGCATATTAGTGCATGAGTACGCGGGGAACCTTTCGGTTAATTAATTACTAAATGGGAATATAAAGATCAAAGCGATTAAATCCCAGGCATACATGGTTACTATTTATGTCCTGTCTTCCACTCAAGTAAGCACGGACACGGACAGGGACACGGACACAGCAGGAAACCATCCTTGTTGGTGTTACTTTGCTTTTGCTTTGCTTTTGTGCTCGATGCCGATGGGTTTGTCGGTCCAAAGGTGTCGTCGCCTCCTGAGATTCACAAGAGCGAAACAAATCCCTTTACTCATAATTCATTAATTTCTGTATTTAGATTTGAGCGCCACGTTTTTTGCAGCAGGAGCAGGAGGAGGAGCAGGGTGAACCCAACCCTTGGCTGGGCACATGAGGACACAGCCAGGACTATTAGAGGGAGCATTTTAAAGACCCGGGCTTATCCTAATTTATTCAATTTCAGTTTATACTTCATATAGAGACAGGACATGGTTCCCCCTGATAGCATTGACAACTTTAATGCTGCGTGTCCACTCCAAATCAAATTATCCTGCCCGGGCTCCTGCTCCATGGTAAACTCATTTTTGCCGCGGGAAAAAACCGTGTAATTTCGATCAAAAAAATGTATGCAAACGCAATGAGGCGCGAGCTGCCAAAGGCTATGATGGGACAGGAGCGGGAATCGCAGTGGCATCACTTGATGACTTTATTGCATGTCCTGCGCATGGACATGGGCTGGGCTGGGCCCTGTTAACAAAGTAAAAGAGGCAGGAACTCCGACAGCAACAGCAACAGCAACGTTTGCTTTTAACGTTAATTTATGCAACTTTTGTCAAACGCATCGGCTCGTTGTCCTGTGTCCTGTGTGCACTCACTTGTTGGAGCGTTACAGTTACAACAGCCGCCAGGCGATGACAGGAGCAGCTCCAGCTCCAGCTCCAGCTCCAGCTCCAGCCGGGATGCTGTTCCTGTGGTTTTACAGGAACCCCCGGGAAATGGGAACCCTTAGCAAATGCCAAAAAGCCAGGCCTTTGAGGCAACCAGCGATTGGCTCAGGCCAGGACGACACTCTGCCCATTGTTGCTCGCTCCCAGGATATCTGGGAGTCTGGGAGTGTGCGTGTGCATCGCATTTTGTTTGCCATTCGCCTGCAACCGGATGCACTTCCGCTCGCTCTGACAACAACAGCAGCAGCGGCAATAACATCTCGGTATCAGCATCAGGAACAAGAACAATAAGAGCCGTAAATGCCAGCAATTCAATAAAGTTTTAGTCCTTTCACAGGACCCTAACCACACTGTTGCCAGTTGCCAGTGTCCCCAACAAAGAGCAGGTTTTATCTTGCCTCGAATATGGCTTTGGATCGAAGTGCGATCTTGGGGTTTATTCGCTAGTTAGCAGGCTCTTCCCTTTACAGATTTGAATTAAAATAAAATAAATGTTTAAAAAACAACGAAGATTTTTCTATTATTTTGCTATTAATTTTAAAAGTGTAGCAGCTCGTATTTTCTTAAAATTCTTGTTAAAATTCAAACCTTCTGTAAATATTATATTTTGAAAATATGTAGACTTATAGCAAACACCCAAGATATTGCTCTAAACCCACCGTTAGCTCTTAAGTTAACAATAATTCTTAGTTTTAGACAGATAAATAAATTATTGAATATTTGTCCTTATCTGTTAAGAGTTTTTAAGCTAATTCGAAAGCTAAAATAATAATAAGAGAAGGGTAGCTCTGATTTGCTTCTAAACAATTTCTTATATTTGTGGGGAATACAGATTAGTTCAAGAAATCATCTAATATTTTAGGTCTTCTTATTTATTTTTATTCTGTTTATACTTTTTAGCTGACAATTTAATTTTCATAGTCTTAAAGTTAAGAAAAGACACTTCACAATTTACACAGAATACCAACGAGACGAACAAACGAATCTCAAAGCGACGAGTAAAGTAAATTAGAACGAGAGTAAAAAGAACGATAAAGAAGGAAAGAAGCCAAATTTCCAACTACCATAATATTAAATAAAAACATAGTACATAGTTCAATTAATATAATAACCACACATAAATATTTCAAATATATCCGAAATAAATTTATGTCACTCAGAAACAAATGCGTATTATTCTGTTTATACTGAACGAGAGTAGAAAGAACGAGACAGAAAAAAAGAAGGAGGCCAAAGTGGCCAAGCGATGAGGGAGGCTTTATTCTAATTCAAATATATATATAGTTCAATTAATCAAATCAACATAAATTCAACATTTACCCATAGTAAATAGTTGAATTAATAAAAAAATCACACATACACACGAGCAAACGAAGATCAAAGTGACGAGTAAAGTCAACGAGAACGAGAGTAGAAAGAACGAGAAATAAAGAAAGAAGTTAAAGTGGCCAAGCGACGAGAGAGCTTTTATTCTAATTCCCAACTAACTTAATATTATAGAAAAACATTGTAAATAGTTCAATAAAAATTTCAAATATATCCGAAATAAAATGCGTATTTTTATTGCCACAAAAAAGGGACTTAAAAATGCAGAATCTATCGACTAAAAAAAGATTTTTCAATCCGATCGAAGGCCCAACCTCGGGCCAGTTAATATCCAACGCGGGCTTTCGGCGATGAGCAATTAGGCGAGCCAATTAACGGCTTGGCCAGCGACAAATGTGGCATTTAAGAGTGCAATCTCCGCTGGCGTAAGTAGGTGCGGGTGGGGCACCTCCACATGGAGGCTTTGGCCTGGAGGGTGGCATTCATTCGCACGACCGCACATCATAAAACTACGGTAATGGCATTCGTATGGTGGAACCTCCTCCGACAGAGGCGCACCGCTCAGGGGCTCATCCTGCAGCACATCACATATGGACGGTCGCCTCCACGCCCATGATGCAGCAGGAGCAGGAGCAGGATCCTGATAGGTGCGACAGGGACTGCATCCTCTTCCTGGAACGGGGAGGAGGCTGGAGGCTGCCAGCGGGGCTTCTAAGCCGTCGGAGAACCTCCTTTCTGCGCATGACAGTGATTCCCCCTGTGTGAAAGTGGAGGTACCTGTTGCTAGAGAGCGAGGAGCAACAGTTGAGAGCTTAGAGCTGCTCCTCTGTATGGGTGAGCCGGCTTGCTAGTGTGCGTGAGCAGCCTGAGCCTGTGTGGGTGAGCTCGTGTCCTTGTGTGCTCGCAAGCCGGATAGCAACAGGCTGCACTCCGCCGCCAGCTCCAGACCAGGGCCAGCTCCAGCTCCTGCTCCTGCTCCTGCTTCAGCTCGGAGGCAATAATCAGTTTGTCACAGCGCTATGCTCCGCTGGCCCCAGTGGCGCCAATCTGGTTGGAATACATATCCTGCATGCAGGAGGAGTACGTGTCCTCTGCAAAGTAAATAGGACAGAGGACTCTAGGCGGATTATCCCTGGCAGGGCACCTGGCTCCTGGCTGGCGCCCTGCATCCTTTCATTTGCATTAGGAAGGACGACGCCCTGCGCTGCCTCCATCAAGGAATTCCGCCTGTTGCGGAAGCGGATGTGTCGTGCCTGCCTCTGTGTGGGTGTGGGTGTGTGAGTGCATGGGGGTGGGTGCTGCGCATGTGTGTGTGTGTCCTGCCTGTTGCACACGACTCCTGCCTGCAACAGGCTGACACTGACCACACCACACCAGAGAGGCAGGCACCGCCACCGCAGACTGCATCCTGCAAGTCTGAATCCTGACGGTGACATGGGTGGGCCTGGGCCTCGTTCAGAAATTAAAGCGCGGCACAGGGATTTTCCAGCAGGACTGCGTTAATTGCTCAACTGCTAGTCCTGGCATCCATTTTCCGCCATTTGCCGATTTTCCCATTTTCGCATTTTCCCTGGGCCAGGATCTTTGTTTATTGTGTACACTCCTTGGGTGTGTCGTCGTCGTGTGTCTGTGTCTTCCTTCGTTCGTATTTTTTCGCAGCCTTCCTCACTTCTGGCCTTTGTTTTTCGATCACACACCAGTACATGCCAGCACAGACACAGACACAGTCACAGGGACAGGCACAGAGGAGGTCCTGCAGCTGCGACGCTGCTGCATCCTGCCTGTTGCGCGATTCCACTCCCACTCCGCCTCCTCCAGAGTCCTCGCGCGAGTCGGGAAGCCACGACGAGTCTGCGTGTCTACGTTGCAACGTGCCAAGGTTCAGCTCAGTCGTGCCACTGCCGCGTCCCAAGGCAGTCCAGTGTCCTGCTGCTGCCACAAACTTGGAGCCTGAACCTGAACCTGAGCCACAGGCGTCTGGCCAGAGCTAGGCCTAATCCTCAGTTTCTTTCTTTTTTTTCTATATTTTTTTTTCAAGTGAAGTGCCAAGAAGATCGATTCCCAAGGAGCTGGAGCGGAAGCCGGAGCAAGCTAGAGGTAAATAAATAAATACTATCAAGAGGAGTACATAAGCCCCAGTATCTGCTGGTATCTCCCAGTATCCTGTATCCTGGGTAGAGCGTATGTACCTGCTGCTCTTTGCTGCATTTAATTTGCATGTAATCTAATTAGGCCCTGCTGGGGCCACGCACACTCCGGCAGCTTCAAGTGTCACATAGGCACACGCATATGCCATGTACTGGGTGTGTGTGTGTGTGTGTGTGTGAGGGGTGTGTGGGGTGTGTGTGGATGGGGTGTGTGAGGGGGGCACATACGTGCCTGGTGTGCGGCAGCTGTTCCGGCTACCAGATTCTGATTTATTTATTTATCTATTATTGCATGATTCATTGGGCATTGGGCTTGATATAATTTATACAAGGACCAGGACCTGGACCGGAATCCAGGACATTCTCATCCTGGCAAGTCCAGCATATGTTCCGACTTCTTGGGCTCCGAGTGGGAGGGGTTGCCCTGTGATAAATGATTTTTACATTATGTATTCCGGAGAATTCTGAAATGTAGGCTACACTTTAAAGATCACCTTTAATCCCTTAACAAATATATATATTTATAAATAAATACAAAAAAATAATAATAAGAAAGACGACAGTTCATCCTTTAATATCCCTTAAAAAATAAATATATTTCCGAATGGGAGGGGTTGCCTTGTGATAAATGCTTTTTACCTTAGGTATTCCTTCGCTCTGAAATGTAGGCTACACTTTAAAGATCACCCTTAATCCCTTTAAAAATATATATATATTTATAAATAAATAAAGGACAGACGCTACACTAGGCTACACTTTAGAGATCACCCTTAATACCTATAAAAAATATATATATACTTATATTTATAAATAAATAAAAGACAGAACGCTTAGCCGGAAAGCCAGATAAAGTGGTGGAGAGTGGCTAAGTGAATCAGTGGAGGCCAGGAAGCGTCGGAGACTAAAGCTGGGAAACTGGGAAGCTGGAAGGCTGGGCAGGAGGAGAGGCTGACCTCTGGCGTTGTCCGTGGAAGTGGTCATCCGTGGCCCAAGTGCGCGCACACTCGCGTAATCATGATTAATTGCAGTGTAAATGACTTTGCTGTAAGCAGCCAGGCGTCACATAGGGATCCCCTCGGTAGCCTCGGTAGCCTAGGGCAACCCAGGGACTGGGACTGGGAGCACAAATTAAAAACCCAACTCCTGGTAAGCTGCACAAAACTCAAAACAAAGAAATGCCTGGGATTCCGAGGAGTAATCCTGCCCCGAACCGAGGCGGAACCTGTAGCGCTGACGACTGTTCATCGTGATAAATAATTTACTTTGCCAGAGAATGGCGTTAACAAATTACGGCTGCAAATTGTTCCTGGTGACTTTCCGACTCCGACTAGGAATAGGTGGAAGGAGTAAGGTTAATTGCCGGACGATGAAGCTAATGGAGATATACGAGCGGGCATTGGGAATCGCTCACCATATATGGGAGCTGTAATTACTGATTGTTCCACCGAAGAGCAGCCTTTTAAGCCAACTTCTGGCTGTCAAAATTCCAGCATAGTGATGTCCTGGTCCTGGAAAAGTTTCAAAGTGAGGAATAGGTTTTTCGCCCATTTCGGACAGCCGCCATAAAACCCGGGGAGCCGCCGGCTTTGTTCAACTTTGCAAATGCTGACAACAGGAAATGTTATCTTCATTACTACAGCAGGCTGCCACTGGATTCGCTCTTCCCGGCCAGAAACTTTGGCACTTCCACCTGATGCGATGGGGCAGGGATTGGACCGGGGACCTGCAGGTGCCCAGTCTCGCCTCCAATCCTGCTGTCCTTTTTAGCGCCACGCTTATCCTTCGCCCTCGCCGCGAACATTCATCTTCATCTTTGCTGCGTTCAAGTAACATTTTTAGCTAATTTACTCCGTAGTCCGTAGTCCTGCGTCCGTAGTCCGTAGTCCTTGGTCCCTCGTCCTTTGCCTCAACGCGCATTCCGTTCGCCTCGCCACTTTCGCTCAAGTTTTACGAAACGTTCGCACAAAAAGCACTCCAACTCCAGCTCCAGCTCCAACTCCCGCCCAGCCATCATCGACGCAAAGAAAAGAAGATTAATTAAGAAAAATATGAGAGCTGTGCTCGGATCCGGTGCAACCCGACCCGAGACGACCCAACCCGACCCTAGCCCAGACCCAATCCCAATCCCAATCCCAGGGATCCCCTAGAAGCGATGAACTCTGCAATCAACCCTAATCCCGAGCAGCCTCTTCATGCATGTTTATGGTAGCGGAAGTCCGACAGATTCCACAGCCTCGACTGGCTTTCGATGTGTGCTGGGAAGCTGGGAAGCTGGCAGGCTGGAGATGAAAGAGCTCTGTAATCAGCGGTTAGAGTCGCGCAGTTCTCCTCTGCCGCCCCTGACTGGGGGCATAAAGGAAAAGTCAAACACAATTTGACCACAAATTGTCTTCAATCCGACGGCCGCCTAAAAGTATGCAAATAAAATGGCAGCCAGTCCTTGTCACTTGCCAGCTCCCTCCCAGCCTCTGCCCTCGTCCTTGCTCATTTATTTCAATTGTTATTTTTATCTGCAGCCCCGCTAGTTATGCCACACCATTTGTATACGAGCACAGACACACACACCGCACACACAGCTGAAGCTTTCAACAAGTTTATGGACCGTGGTCGGAGCTAAGCCAAAACACAATCCTTGTTGCCCTGCCAGCATCTCCTCCTGCTTCTGCTCCGCCTTGTTATTGTGCTGGGGCTCCTTTTCCTGCCAACTCTGGCTTTTCGTCACCCATTCAAGTTCTTTTCGCTCGCGTATCCCATTATTTTGACTTCCACAAATGCACAAATACACAATGGCCTCAATAGTATCAATCCGCCATTCAAGCCGCCACACAGTGTGTTGACTCACAAAGTTTTGATGTCTGTATGGGGAATTTAAGGCTATTTTTATAGGTCATAAGTTGTAAGTTGCTTAAAAAAAAATTAAATTAAAAAAGCTGGTCCAAAAAGAAGGAAAGGGGCAGCCTCAGAAGCAACAGCAAGTGGGCAGCCCTCCAGCTTAACCTCACAGAATGCTGTACCTTTGGGGATAAGGAGACAGAGACCGTAGAAGACATTGCTAAAATAATTAACAGACAGCAAGTGGGCAGCCCTGCTTGGTTACTAAGCAAACTAGCACACTTTCTGCTCTTTAAAGCGTCTTAACCTTACAGAATTCTGCACCCTTGGGGATAAGGAGGAAGAGACCGTAGAATACCTTGCTAAAATCATTATTCTTAAATTTAAATTCAATACAAAATTAAATATAACAGACAGCAAGTGGACAGCCCTCAAGCTTAACCTCACAGAATGCTGCACCTATTGTCTGCACTATTTAACGACTTTTCCATAAGCTTTAGGGATAAGGAGGTAGAGACTTAAGAACACATTGCATAAATAATTATTATTAAATTTAAATTAAATATAACAGGCAGCAAGTGGGCAGCCCTGCTTGGATACCAAGCAAACTAGCACATTTTCTGCTCCTGAAAGCGTCTTTTGCACAAACTCCAGGGATGAGGAGAAAGAAGACATATTCCACCCGAACATAAGCTAAGGTAATCCTTACTTTTCTTGATCCTTTCACTTCAACCCATAAAGTAATGAGTCTCCTCATTTAAATTCTTCAAAACTGGCTGCCTGGCTGGTCGCCTAATTAGGGCCAATTCCCTGTGAAACCCAAATGAAAACCCCATGAAAACCCCGTGAAAACCCCGTGAAAACCCATCAATTGCCACTTGCCATTGGGCTCAAGCAAATAAAGCAATTATAAGGCAGCGACACATAGCACTCGGTGCTCGGGATACAGTCGCAGTCTGGCCCAGTCTGGAGTGTCCTGTGTCCTGTGTCCTGTCCACAGATTGGCTGCCCAAGTGGAGACACCACTTAATCGCTGGCGGCCTGTCCTCGGTTCCCGTAAAAAAAGGCGAGGACTGGCAGCGTTTCGTGTTGCACGTTCGGACTTAAATGTCGGCACGTGACTTAATTCAGTGTCCCCCCTTTCGCGAGAGTCCTTCGGCTATAGTAAACAAAATTTGGCAAGCCTTTGGGTGAGGATAACTGTGCTGGAATTAAATGCCAAAATGAAAAACTGGCCATTAAATCGGAACACTTATGGGTCTGCCATTGGCAGCAGCCTGTCCATGTCCTGGAATGTCCTCCTACATACTGATCCCCAACAAGATCAAGGGACTGGATCCTGTCCCCCCCCCCGACTGGACTGGGCTGACCGCGAACTGGCACAAGCTCTAATGTTACACATAATTTGTTAAGCCAATTCATGCCAACGGCAACATGTTGTTGCTCTTTGTGGCTCTGTCATCCGATGAGGGGGCTGATCCTGCTCCTGCTCCTGCCCCGGCTCCTGCTCCAGCTGCTGGTGATAGTATTCTGTGTTCGAAGCAAGCCGCACAATTTCGGTTTCATTTTTGCTGCCTGCCCAGACCAGACTCTCCTCCTGACTCCTGTTGTTGCTCTTATTTTTGCATGACAAAGTCGAACAAAGAGCAGAGCAGAGACTCCGATTCTGTACAAATGTTTCACAATCAATTTTAAATCGCACATTCCATGCGATGCGACCGGACCCCAGGACATGCTCCAGCCTCCTGCGGCTGCCTGCTGCCGTTGCTGCTCCTCTTCCTGCTGCCTGTGTTGCCAATCCGTGCCAAAATCGATTGGCAACCATTCTAAAAGCATTTTATGCAGCAATCACAATTTCCTTTTAGCGCCGCGCGACCCACACACACACACAAACACGCACCGCGCCGAGGGCGTCAGATTGCGTCCTGTCCTGTCCTGGTCCTGGTCCTGGTCCTGGTTCTTGGTCCCGGCCATTTGCACAATATGGCAACGATCATTCGCACCATGTGACGCTGGACCAGGTCCTGGCTCTGACTCTGACTCTGACACTGACCTCCTGCTGCTAGCCGGGGCCTCCTCCTGCTGCCGCTCCGGCTCGAAGGACCAAATTAGAGGAGCTTCGCCTGCGTTCGATGCAATTATACGGCGGGAGCGGGCCCGGACCCGGGCAAGCTGTGCCCGGAATCCACTTCATCCATGATTTAGCATTCTTTTTGGTTGTAGCTGATTTTTTTCTCCGCCTGTCTGAGGCGGGATACATACGTATTATATGTACCTTCCCGGGTCCCATTTATAGGTATATATACCCACTATTTATATATACAAACATGTACTGCCTTAGACTGTCCTTTTAACTTTGCGCTTGTTAGCTGCTGCGTCGCCCAAGGAGGCGGATTGCGGATTGCGGACGCAGGACTCCGGACTGGAGCTGGCGATGGTGATTGCTGTGGCTGCAGACGGGCGGCGGCGGAAAAAAAAATGCTGAGAAAATGTATACGAAATGCGTTTTCATTGCGTTTTCCGCTGGCCCTTTGCCGGGAAGTTGGCGCCGCCTTCGCCTTCGTCTCCATCACAGCCGTCGCAGGGAGCACTCGGGATGAATAGCCCCGCAAGTCATGGATGTTGCAATTTAAATGGATTTATTCATTTGGCATTGCCAGGACGAAGGAGAAAGGAGGAGCGTAGGAGAAGCTGTTATTGTTCTCGCGCTGAGCTTCATGACGTGGTGGCAGTTTATGGCTCCTCGAGCTCCTCCTCGATATGAGGTATTACTGATCAGAAGCCCAACTGATCAGCTTGAATGGTGCTCCCTCTCCTGGTGTTGTTCCTAGGGCTTTTGCCCCAAAGTCAAAAAAGGAAATTATGCAAAGTTCTGTGATTTCAACTTCAAGTCAAAGATTCATTTACCCCAATTTACATAGCCTGGCTTAGAGAGGGTCCTTTTCAGTTCCTTTTGGGTTTTTTTCGGTTTTTATCAAGCAATCACATTCAGCGCTGGCTTTATTGGTTGATTCATTATCATCAGTATTTGAATTTATTCGGTTTTCGGCAGCTCAGTGATGTCTGAGTGAATGGCACTAATTAACAGTTCACCTTTTACCCATATCCCTTTTTTTTCTGGGTACCTTCCCCCAATTAAATAACCGGAAATCATAAAGAGAAAAAATGAAAACTCCTTCGCCGCTCTTCAAACTCATTTTCGCTCAAGGTAAGCCACCCTTAGCTTACCTCATCCTTAACGGATGCCATTTACACTCCATTACCAGACTCGCTTTTATCAAGTGGAATTTCTTAAAAGTTGATTATTTAATGGCTTATGAATCTAGACTATTCCGGGAAATAACTGAAATAAAGCCAACTAAAGTAGAGACATTTTTCGAATTTGTCTTTAATGCAGGCAGAGGCAGTCGCAGCTGCGATGACGCTTTACAGGAAAACAGGAAAAGCGGAAAAGAAAAATAAGGAAATAACCGTTTAGCAACCATACTCGACCCCGACCCGACCCTCCCCCGGGGGTTGTTTGTCTGGCATTTACGAGAAATATTTTCCGCGCATTTCCCAAATTTTCATTTGACGGCTCAGCCCAACACTTTGGCTAACAAGGCATTATCGCACGGCACAGTATGGCCAGGAATATGGGGTATATATCGGGAATACTATGGAGTTGAAAGCAGGAAAATGTACTTTATCTTGGCTAACTTTTTGGGTATTTTTTGGTAATCTGTCGAAGTATTTGAGAAACCAATAAGAAACTAATATAACTCGAGTTCGATTGAGCTACAGGTGTCACACGCCACAAAAGAATGTCAAACTAAAAGAGAAAGAGAGAAATTTCTATAACTTAAGGTTGCCACCTAGTAAGAAAGTTGAGATTGGCTTCTGACTTGGCGGTTTCTGGTACATTATTAAAAGGGGTGTCGGAATTGCTATCAGGAATATTATGGAGTTAAAAGCATGAAAATGTGCTTTATTTTTGCTAACCTTTTGAGTTTTTTGGTAAACTGTTTAAATATTTAGGAAACCATTAAGAAACTAATATAATTCGAGTTCGATTGAGCTACAGGTGTCACACTCCACAAAAGAATGACAAACTAAAATAGAGAGAGAGAAATCTTTATCGCTCAAGGTTGCCACCTAGTTAAGCATCGGTAAAGAAGTTGAGATTGGCTTCTGATTTTGAGGTTGCCACCTAGTTTAACATCGGTTAGGAAGTTAAGTAGTTTTTAAGTAGTTTAGTTTTTTTACAGTATCAAGTGGTCGCTGTGAACGATATCCATTGCGAGAGCTCTCACTTTGCACACACTTGTATGCATTCACTTATGTCCTTTGTGTCCCCGAGACCGATTCGAAGCTAAATCGATCAAGTCGATAATAATTACTTTACATTGCCAAGAAGAAATTAAGCAGACATTGACAGGAGTCGGAGGCGGAGGCGGATGCTGATATATGTGTGTGCTTGGGAATTTATCTCCAGAACCCTGTACACACATGCTACACGCTATATTGCATTTGCATTTAATTCTTTTTTTCTCCAGGAAAATAGAGAATACTCTAAAGAAATATATTCAAGACTGAAGCAAGAAAAATCCATATAGGCTAAAGTGGAAGAAAGTGTACCGACAACACCGGATATGAAGCATGTGTGTACAAGTAGTGTGTACCTATGTGTATACGTAATCTGGAAGTTGTTTGCTGCGCAACATTGAAATTCAAGAAAAGGGATTTGTTTTGATTTATCGCACAAAAAACAGGGCTGTTTTCAGGCGCTTCCTTGGCCGTATCCTTGCAGGCTGTATCCGTTAAGGTGCCACAGTGAATTAGGCTTATGGCTGTCACAGAGGAAATAATTGAAATTTAAATGTTGTGGCTCGCTGCTTGTTGCTCGCAGACGAAGTCGATTCCTCAAACATGGGAACCTACGCGACATTAAGTGATTGGGCTGAGCTCGGGAATGTATGCAGTCTCTCTCCTGCCTGCGGCTCATCAGTGTCTGGATGAGAGGCGAGGATGTAAGGACACACTCGTAACAAGGAGCAGCCCGACAAACATGCCTAACAGGCACCATTAGGCAGTCAGTCAGTCAGTCAGTTAGTCAGTAAGTCAGCCAGGGTCGATGGGGATGTCTTACTTGGGGTGGCTCTGTCTCTGGTTGGAGGGTTAGCTCACTGGCACTTTGGCATAATAGCGCTTATCTGCATAAATCAATATCTTGGCTTTTAACAATCTTAATAATGCGAGAGGGACTTCTGACATTCGCCTCTGCCTGTTGTCTCAGCAGCAACGATTTGGTGTGAACCCCCACTATTTATTTGACTTCTGCCGCGTTCTCACCTGTCACGAACTTTAGGGGCAGTGACAGCAGTTCATTTACATTACACTGCTTTGGTTCCCCTTCAAAGGCGCCAAGCGGCAGGCCTGCCCGGGGCTACCTCCTGCCTCCTCCTTGGGTTGCGGATCTGGGGTCTGGGGAGTGTAAAGTTGTCGGCGAACCAAACAATGGCCCCGGGCGCTCGCTTTTCATTTTCCATTCCTTTCCTTTCGCCTTCCCCCAGAAATCCGCTTTCGTTGTTAGACCAAAATTATATTCAAATGCTCGTACATTATGCGATTTAAGCGTATTGATTTCGGCTTAGTGAAGTGTGACAATAACATGGTGGTCGTCTCTGAACACAGAGAGCTCTTCCTTCTCCATTGTCGCTGGTCAGATTTAGCATTTCCCATTTCACTCCGTTTGCATTGAAAACTGGATACCTGCAGGTACGCTTTCCCTGTTTTTTAATAAAAGCATGTACAAAAAAATGCTCAAATTATTGGTATCTTAAATTTTCCTAGTTTCTTTAGCGATGTTAAACTAGGTGGCAACTTCAAGCGGCTGTCAGGGGATCGCAACAAGTTGGCAGCCCGGCTGTCAGATTAAAAGAATCTCTCTGTTATAGCTTTAATAAAATGTAAATGCAAAATATATAAATTTAAATCTCCCATGAATTAATTTTTCTACAATTTCCTTTATATAATTTATCAATCGTTGAAATTAAATTTAAATTGGGCAACTTGAAGCATGCTTTCCGTCAACTTGACCTATGTTTCATGCTGCCACAACCCCCAAAACAAACATACTCAAAACATACCTGGCCCTCACGCGTAGAACACACAAATCAAGTGACTCTCCATTCCGTCTGTCGAAGCTCGAGGTAAAAGGAATATGACTTCTATGGCGAATAGAAGAGCCGCAAAAACTCGACTGACAATAAATGCTGTACAACTTGCCACAGTTTATTATGCAAGTTGCATTCAATAAAAAAAGAAAGGAGCCAGGGAGGCGGTGAAACTTGAAACTTCACATTTGTTTGTTCGGGCTAGATTGGCTCCTGTCTAGGTCCTTGCACCAGCAGGATACGCAATGCCTTGACGCATTTTATCACAACTCAGAGCAGTAAAGACGATTAATCATAAATAAAACAAATACCCAAGGGTTGCGCATAAATTGAGGACTGTGTCTGTGTCTGTATTATTGGCAATTTAAAGCACGAAAAGCACGAAAACTTTGTAATTTAAATGATACAAAAATGGCGACAAAAAGGGCAGTGAACCGAGCACAAGCAGCAACGCGGAAAGATGACCAAATCAAAGACACCATTCCTGGTCAGACTCTGGCCCTTTGTAGTGTCTCTCCCAAGTTGGAGCGTTGGAAAAACCGCCAAACATTAAAGGAGCGGAGCCTAAGACTGCTAAGAAGTGACAAAGTACTCCGACTTCGACTCGGTCGAAAACAAAACAAGCTTCCTCCGATTTGGCTAAAGCCACAACTGCATTGCGCCCTGGGGGCGATAAGGTGGATGAGGAAGTTTCTCCGGACCGGAGCTTTGGTGTGGTTTGTTCATTTCAATTTGAACTGAGAACAGGCCCTGACCGTTTAGCCCTGTCATTGAGTTAAATATTGCAGATTTAAAGACCTTAAGGCCACTGTCAGGCGCTGGCCCGAAACTATGGTTACATCTCCAGAACCAACTCAATAAAATGAACCAAATATTAATATAACTTTCCCTGCACCGTGACGTTGATGGGAAAAACAACAAGCAAAACAGGGAGAGAGCAGGCAGATTTCACAATGTGCTGCAGCTTGAAAATTTTAAATTAACTCCGAGCAACGAGGAGCGCGGTGCTACTCCGACTCCATGATGATATCAGAATTGACATCGTCATCTGTGTTTGCACAGTGGTTCCGCGCTATTTGTTTTCCTGCTGACCCTATTTTAAGGAGAATTATTAATCTGGTAATCAAGGTGTTTTGTGGCAGCATTATCTCTTACTTTATTCAATAAAGGTCAGGGAAAGGCACTGGGACCCGACCCTGTTGACATTCCGTCATAGCATTAAAAGTAATTAACATTTTCCCCCGCGACCTTTTGGGTGGGAATTCAGTTAAAGTTGGAACGGTTGAAAGTCAAAGACTTTTGTTGTGCTTGGCCCAAAGGTGTCCGGCATCCTGAAATGCAATTAATTTGGTCCTTTCCCGGCACCCAGCTACCCTAACTTAAAGCAAATCAAAAACAGAATTTAAGCTCGCTTTCGATTTGAGTTAACCGGCTTGGGTCCGATTATCTAATATGCAGTGCCAGCCTATATGGGCTTGCCAGTTACGTTGAGCCTCTGATGCCTCTGGGATGCCGGATTCCGAGTGCCGGATTCCAAGTGCCGGATTTACTGCTCCTCCTCCTGCTCCTCTCCTGACTGCCACTTGAGCCTGATACCACAAACGCGAGCGTGCTCCGTGCGTCACTTTTAAGCAAAAACTAATTAAAAGTTGTGAGACATTTTTTGCCTGGTCTTGTTGCGTTTTGTTTTCGATAGCGGCACCTGGCTGCTGCTCCTGCTGCTGCTGCGGCTGCGGAGGTGTTGCAACGGAGTGAGCCCCATAGATGTCGACATAAATAAAAGGAAAAAAACAAGGACCAAGGGCCGAGCTCCGTTGCGTTCTGTTCTGTTTATTATTTACTGTTTCACTCCGACACCCCAACACGGTGGCATATAACTGGAACCGATAAGCTTGCTTTCTTGAACACGACCTGGGAATACCCCGTACTTGACTTCCCTGGAATCACTAATTCCAGTTAATTACTGGTTGAACAGGACCGGGGGGAGTCCTTAAATTAACATTGATTTTTTAACGTTTTTTGCACTCGTCTGCCGATTCCACTAAGCCGTCGTAGTCTGCCAGGTACCGGGTGTATAAAAAACGCTTTTAATTTTATCATCAAAGCCGCCGCTATCCGTCGGCTTAATGTACGAACAAAAGTTGGCCATTGTTGTTGCCATTTGAGTAACTTGGACTTGCACTTGAAATTAAAGTTGCAAAATACACACAAACATGCATAGAGACAGAGCAATTGCACTTGCCACTGTGACGGGGACTAGACCGGGTGTTGAAGAACTTTGAATGCCCTTCCAGAAAGGAAGAAAAAAAGAATAAAGACTTGACACCTTTCTTTTTTTTTTATATTATAATCAGAAGCTTCACTTACTTCCCTTAACGATGCTGAACTAGGTGGCAACCTCAGGCGATCGTAACGAGTGGGCAGCCCGGCTGTCAGGTAGCTTACCCTCTGTTATTATGACGACTATAAAAATAATAATTAATAATACTATTATCTCTTTGTAACTTGCAAGAGTCTTAAGATATTTAGTGGATACAAAAAAGAATAAAGACTTGACATCTTTTTTTTTTGTATATATTGTCATCAGAAGCATCACTTTCTTTCCTTAACGTTGCTCTGAACTAGGTGGCAGCCTCAGACGATCGTAACGAGTGGGCAGTCCCTCTGTTATTCCTGCGACTAAAATAATAATTAATAATAATATTATCTCTCTTATTATCTCTCTCTCCGATATTCAGTGGATGACATCTGTTTTATGTTTTTTTTTGTAAATATGGTAATCAGAAGCATCACTTCCTTTCCTTACATTTCTTACACTAGGTGGCAAGCTTATTCAAAACAAGTTGGCCGTCCGCTTGTCAGATAGCTTTCCCTCAAGAGTTAGAGTTGAACTATTTCGCTCTCTTTGTAATAAAAATAATATATTAAGAATAATAACCTGCAGGAGTCTTCAGATATTCAGCATACAGGCATACACTTTCCACTTTGTATTTTGCCCAACTTTACCCATCAAGAAAAAGAGTAGTCCCGTCGTCCGTGACGCAGGTGGCAAATGAAATTGAAAATTATTCTTTTTTATTATTTTTATTTGCTTTGTTGTGCGGATTCCCATCTTGCTTTAAACGCTGCTGTTCGCCCATTTTGAATACGAACTGTGGGTTTTCGGTCAATCAATCCACGAAGTTAGTTAGCAGGGATACAGTAAGGAGCACTCACGGAGTCTATGTATCTGCAATCTCGATTGAATCGGCGCATAAAACCTTTTTGCCAGCGTGTATAAAAAGATATAACATAATACCAAATGCGGGCCAGACCCATTTCCCCCTCTGCTCACTTGAAAGGAGCCAAAGCTGAGGCATGCAGCATTATTGGAGACCCTAAAAGGATTTACGTATAGCTTTGGGGGAGATTTGCGTAATGAGTTTCCTGTGCAAATAAACACGCTAAACAGATAAAAGCATGTCAAATGTGGATACTACCCCATATTGGCGGGCGGACGGGGGTCTAGTCCTGAAGGAAATGGCCTAATCTATGTGGAAGAACATTTTTAACTTTTGCTTTCTATCTCGTATCGAAAACTGAAAACAGTAAGCATACATATGTGCACACAACGCTAAAGGTAAATAAATAAAACAGCTGAAAGGATATAGGACTTGGCTTAAAGTTAGTCGAAGCTAAGGATACCCTCGCCGAATTTTAAGCGTAATTTAGCTTTGGGGAAATTTAAAATTTTTTGAGCTACATATTTTCAAAGTCTTTATAATTTTTTTTTTTCACAAAAATGTTTTATAGCAACCTACCTAAAAATATCTTCTAAGTTATATTAAACACCAATTTAGTCAAGGAAAAGGTGATAATTTAAAGAAATATTAGGTCAGCCAAAAAAAAAAGGAAAATGAAAATATATTTTTTTTTTCTTTATTTTTACAAAAATGTTTTATAGCAACCTCTTTAAAAATATCTTCCAAGTTATGAGAATTTAGACAAGGAAAGTGTATGTAAGTGTAAGTGTAACTTAAAGAAATATTTAGACGCCCCAAAAAAATACATGAAAAGCAATAATTTTTTTTTAAAGGATCTCTAATTTATTTAAACAACCAACTGTTGATGGCATTTCCCAAGGACATCGCCACTCGTAATCATATACCATGCTCTTCTATGCTTCTGTACTTTATATACTGGGAACACACTCTTATTCATGGTCAAATAAATATAAATATGATTTGCTCTTTACTATGGCAGTAAATTCAATTTATATTCATATTCATGCACATTCTTCCTGCATTATTTGTAGATTTTCATAACTCATGGCCCGTCTCGCAGACACACACAACACACAGCGCACAACCTTTAGCCTCGCCTAGACAGTTATGATTTTGAACTTGTGATGCCTTTTCAGTTTCAATTTGTCACGAGCTGTGTGTGTTAAAGGTGTGCAATCACCGCCAGCCACCATCCTACATCCTATATATCCCATATCCTATGGTTTCCCAACTTCACAGGTCGCAGGTACACTATTGCGCAGACAATTTCGGTGTTGAATATAAAGCAGGAAGCAATATTAAGTGAAATAAGGCAGGTGCAGGATGAACAGTGGATGCTCTTTCCTACTAAGAAAAATAAATAATATTTAACAGTATGTACCAGGAAGTACTTCTCTAGTTAATAAAATCAAGAAAGCATAGTATACCCAATATATCCTAGAATATGCTCACTGAGAACTTCTTCAATCCAGAATAAATAGATAAATAAATAGCTATATACTCTCACCAGTTTGTAAATTCAGATATTTTGCAACACACATGTTGGCACAGGCCAGAAAAAAGTAATTGCCAAATCGTAAATTTATTCCGTTCCACTGATTGATGGCAATGCTTCCTACAGCCCTATCCCGAACCCGAACCCACACCCACACCCAAATATTTCAAATAACATTTTCGCATGACCAGACGGCGAGACATTGCCACGGAAGTCACTTAATTTCTGTTCATTTTCCGCGTTCACAATTCATATCCGCCTGAGTTTTAGGTTTTCAGGGTTATCCTGGCTGTGTCCTGGAAGGGAAATGAGTTGAGGAAGGATGCCACGCGAAATATTTGGGAAGCGAGAGCAGCTCTGGGATCTCCAGATCAACCAGACTGACCCGTCCAGGGGATCGAGTTCCAGACTGACTACGTATGTAATTGGCGCTTGTCTTAGCTGCTGCACCCAAGGACCAGCCACCGGCACTTAACCTAAGCTGTTGCCAGGGACATATGAATATATGAGAGCACATGGGGAGAAACATCCTTTGCGCACAGGCGCATCTATATCCATACATGTAGGATGTAGTCCTGGTCTGGCCCCGCCAGTTGTTATTGCCACTAAACACTGAGAGTTTGAGTGTTGCCCACCTAATGAAAATACAAATTACTTCCACACATTGGCACGTTTTCATTCACAATGCTAACACTATTAAGCGGAACGGAGCAGGGCTTCTCCCTATTCCCCAAAGCGCATATAAGTGCGCCTCAACAAGCATATATTGGTATGTGAATTGGGGTGAACCTGATGAGTCGAAAAAGGGTTGATTTTTAACAGCAAAATAAATATGTTTAAGCTCAAAATATCTTAGGCTTAAGGTCTAAGCAAATTAATCAAAAATACTCATTTGGGATGAATATACAATGGCCCATAAAGGAAGTTTAGTAAATGATTAAAGATAATTTGTTTTTTTTCTATGTTTTAGTTTAAGTTATGTTTATAAGTAACCAGATAAGGCAATAACCGTTGGCGAATAAATAAATAAGTAAATAAATATTAAGGAAAACATATTTCTCTATATACATATATATATTTCTTCGAATGCCAGAGTTTTTTTTAGCCTACAATTAAGGTCCGCCCCAATGTGTATGATGGCAAATATGTAGCCGTGCACGTCCAGGCATCCATGTGTGACAGTCAGTCGATTGGCATATGCAATGAGCACTCTGCAGCTCTGCAGCTCTGCAACTCATTGCATATGGGAATACAATTATAGTAATTTCCCTATTTTTCCATCCCAAGGCAGAAGTAAGTAGTTGGCACAAAGAGTCGTGCTATCAAAGTGTTGGATTACATTCCATATTGTATTTATGCTTAATAACAGGCGGAAGTCTGTGATTTTTAAACAAAAAGTATTCAAAATCAGAGTGAAACAGAAATAAACCACAAAAAGAGCTACCAGACTCCCGGACTGCCCTCTTGTTCCGATTTATCCCATTGTTTAAAGTTGCCACTCAGTCTAGCATCTGCTTTGACAGTTATTCAACTTCTACTTATTTCGTAATTTCGCTTTCTATTTCCATTTTCTTTTTATAACTTATACAACTTACCCCTCAACCACTGACTAGTCCGAGTCACGTTAAGTTAAGCCAAAGGAAGCCCAGCCACTGAGTTGGAACCTTTATCTTCATCATAATAAGCATCTGGAAGTGTCATAAAGGTGTCATAATAACATTTTTATAACGCTTTTTGGTAACCAAACCAAACCAAACCACATGACATTTTGCGCCACGACAAAACGCGCAATGAAACTCCGGCAGGGCAGGGCAGTAGAGGGAATAAGCTCGCATTTTGCACATACACACTCGTACTATTATGAGGGCTGCGAAAATGCGTAAAATTATAAAACGTTCCTCCCGTTCCTCTATTCCATGTGTAGTCTGGCAACGGACGGGACTCAAAGTGCTGTGCAACCATGTCTGACGCGACGCGACGCGCTCGCTGCAATTAAGGTGTTTTCATTTAATTTCGCATTAAGCGTATCTGCTTGACATATTTGGAGGAGAGCGAGGCTGCTCTCGAGAAAATAAGCTGGCTGGCTTTAGTTGAATTCGATCAAGAACCGATGTTAGCCTAGGTGGCAACTTTAACAGGAAACGGGAGATCGAAGCAAGTTGGCAGTCCTACCTTGCACCTGGCAACGGAAATAAAGAATCTATCAAAGGCGTCTCCCCTTCGGTTTTAAGTCCGTAATCCCATTTTAATGAGGACTACTTATAAGATTCACTGCAAAAGATGCCATATAGGTATCTATGCCAGAGAGGCACCATTGAATAAATTCGTGTTTGCAGCAATGTGTCTGCCTATTTAAATGCATGTGTTCCCGCTCAATATCGGGCTAAGCTGCAGGATATGTATATGCAGGACGCGGACCCCCGTTAAAATGAAATGTGGCAGGCAATTAAGAGGGCGGAATTGTTAAATTATTGCAACTTTCCAACCGTCCCGGCAATCTGCAAGCCCATTACCGGGCGGCGGGCACCCAAACAGCACGTCTGCCGCTCAAGTTAATGAGATGTTAAAATGGAATCTCAGCGCCTTTCGTTGTGTACTTTTTAGCTTGGCTCCCAGCATCCTAGTTGTTTGCCAACAACGCCAAAGCCAAGCCAACTCCTTCGCATGTTTGCCTTTACTTTTTGCTGAGTTGTAACGTCAACTGCTTGCTCCTGGATGTCCTTTGCTGCTGTTGCTGTGGCTCCTGCAGGTATTCTTATTGTTGTTGTTACTGTCTGCATCTGCGTGGAGTCGTCTAATGACGAAGCATTATTAATATGCGTGAAAGATAAGGCCACGTTGAAACCGGAGCGAGAGCGCAATCAAATTTATTGTACAAAAACACTTGCCAAATTATAAGGAGTCGCCTTATAATCCATGCTCCTTGCAGGAGCAGTTGGTTCCCCCTTCTGCCCTATTTTATTGGCACCAGCAGTGTGGCCACAATGTGATTTGGATTTATTTGGATTAATAGGCAAGCTCGTAATTTGAATCTAGCCTAAGGATACATGATACATCTTAGTGTAACGAAGTTAGCAAGTGGCAAGGGTTGCCTTGCTTATTTATTAGTCGGATTTTTTAGGTTTCCACTTAAGGCTGCCCACTTCATTCGATCGCCTATCGCTTAATGTTGCCACCTAGCTTAAAATGGGTAGCTTAGAACAGGGTTGCTTCTGATCTGAATCAAGCCACAATTTAATTTCTGGATCATTTGAATCTAGCCCAAGGATACATGATTCATATTACTGTAACGAAGTTAACCCGTTTCCTTGCATATTTATTAGTCTGATTCTTTGGGAAGAGAGCTGGGCTGCCCACTTGTCTTAATCGCCTATCGCTTAATGTTGCCACCTAGTTTAACAATTCAATTTCCGGATAATTTAGCAATTCGAATTAAACGCTCTTCAATACGTTTAAAAAAAAAATGTTAAACACCGCAAACTGTTTTATTTTTTACCCTAAGCGGTGGATACATGTCAAACGCGACTATTCGACCATGCACCAGGGTATGCCACGGCCATAACATGTTTAATTTATGCAAACAGGGACGCGGCGCGATAAACTGGAACTAATTTAACATGGTCCTGGGAAGTGGACGCATACAAAGGATAACTCCAATCCGTTAACCACCTTCCCACCTTTGTTTAGCCCAACCACAAGCCCCGAAACGTATTCAAGTGTATGAATGCGCACTTAACGCGTGAAGTGGCAAAGGGAGCAGCCCACTTGCCTGTGCCTGTGCCCACCCCTGCTGTGTGCTTCGGCATATATGTAAATAAATTAACAAATAGCTCGGACAGGGATTCAAATCTGGTGAGACTCGGGCTAATATGCGCGATTAAGAGGTATCACAGGCACAGGCTGTCTTTTTTTCTGTTACCTGTGTTCTGTCGTTATTGCTTCCCGATGTCTCGATGCTTTTTTACACACACAATCAGGCATCTGTAGGACAACTTAAATCCCTTGGAAAATTGTTGCATCACTGTAGCCATCGCAGTCCCATCGCTCCTTCGATGCTTCGACTGGGGCCAGCCTGCTGTCCTGCTTGTGTCAACAATATCAAAGGCACTTCGTGCACTCCCTCCAGCTTTGACACAGACTGATTGCCTTGCTGCCTCGCACGCCTGCCTGCCTGCCTGTCGTCGGCCGCCTTCGGTTATCATCTGCCGGGCACACCTGTATAAATATGCGAAAAATCTCCGGCACGACAATGGGTGGCTATAGCCATGGCCAATTGTTCTATTGTCATCAGAGCAGGGCAACTTGTTGGTGTTAACACCTTTGTCGCAACACGCAAAAGGCGTCAAGCACTGCCGAGTGCCGCCTCAACATCCGTGACTCTCGTCTCTCTCGACTCTCTGTCGCTCTGTCTCTCTGCACGGGATGTGCACACACACTACACACACTACACACAACACTAAATTAACAGACTCCGTTAAAGGCCGCGCACACATTGACTTAATTATATTTGAACGCGTACTTACATACATACTCGTATTCCAGCGAAATTAATCCATGGGAAGGGTTGACTTGTACCTATTTATTGAGTAGAAATTCTCATATAGATGGTCGATCCAGCTGAGAGAAAGTTCCGCTTTCTCGAAAACTCCATCTCAAGCGAAAGGGTATAGGAAGTTGGAGGTGCCCATCATTAGTATTCAGCGGGTTTACCACTTATGGACAGCTAGAACCCGTTGGGAATTATAGTGCAACGCCAGTGGTAATACAGTAGAGTGCCTTGAAGAGGAAGAATAGAGAGGGAGATTAGAGAGGGAGATTAGAGAGGGAGATTAGAGAGGGAGAGGGAGATGAAGAGAGGAAGAGAAGAGAAGGAGACGGAGAGCAGAAAGAAAGAGGAGAAACCCAGTGGGACTTTCGATCTGTAAAATAGTACTACTTTCTTGTGTAATCGCTCAGGGGGTAGGTCCTCACCGTTTATGTAAAGTTCTAATTCGCTTTTACTCAT
>VNJZ01010691.1:0-11277 GCA_008042795.1 Drosophila asahinai
TGGGATTTGTTTGGGAAGGCTGAATAAGTGGTTCCCAACTAAGAATTGTTTAAAAAGAAATTTGTTTACATCTTGGGTAAGGCTGCTGTGATCTTGAGCTGGTTAACTTGCATACAAATTTCCATAGAACCATCGTTTATTAGCCCCTCAGAAATATCTTGACAACAACAAACACGTGTGTTTGTCATTTCAGTAACTGATAAAATGCGTTGATTTTTGTGTGCTTATGCTTAATTCTGAGATAATTCAGACAAAAGTCAAAATAACCTTAAAAAAATTTTATTTTTCATAAACTTTTGGCCAAAAACAAAATTACCAGACTAGGCTTAAAATAAGAAAAATTCAAATAAGTAAGGCAACTGTGCCAAGACTTTTGTTTCACAAAATTCGTTCATTAAGTATTTTAATTAAGTTTAAATAGTTTTAAGAAAGTTAAAAAAAGTATTTAAAAATAGTGTCAATAAATACACAAATGTTTAATTTAATTTAATTTAATTTAAGTTCAGCACTGTATCATGGCAAAATTATAATACCCTTTGCAAGGGTATAATAAATACAAGATGATAAACATGGAAGTTATTAAACAATAAAGTTTCTGAGTTTGCTTCTTCCCTTGTGTTGACAGCACCAATGCCAAATATGGGCCTAGCAACATTTGCCTTTTTGGGTGTTGCTCAACATGTTCCTAGCGACATTTGTCTTTGTTTGCTGTTGCTCAACGTGTTCCTAGCTACATATGCAATATATGTAAATTTCTTTTTTTCTTGTTTATGTGCTAACTTCACTCACAGTGCTATGGGTACCGGGTATTTCACAGTCGGTAACACTCGTGTATAGCGCCGTGGGCTCGAAAAACCTAACAATGGTACGAGCTCATATAAAGCCTATGCTGTATGCATTTACAAAAACAATTGTTATGATGAATATACGGGCGACAAGCTGGTTTTATTGGCCGATTTTAGGTAAACTATGATCAAAGTTAAGTCAATATTTACCGAAGCCAGGTTCAAGGATCTGCCATAAATCAAATGGTAATTATTATCATCCCAATACCCTTAATAGCCGCATCCGTGAAGCATCTGCACCTGCACCCGAAACCAAACAATCGCATTTTCCACAGTTCCCATTCTCACTGCACGCCGTAATCGAATTTCGGCATTGTCGCAACTTGCGGCGCAAATAAACCACCCCGCCGCTTAGCTTCGGGCAGCACATCCTGGTTCTCCGGCGTAAACCCATCATCATCATCAAGTGGCGCAAATTACAGATCAAACATGCAGTCAGCAGAGGGTGGAATGAAAGCAGTATAGGAGAAGGGTCCTCCTCGTTGTTTTGGGTGACCATTTGTCAAGAAGGTTGACAACAATACGCTGGAAATTAAATAGCGTAATAAAAGGGTGACTTAATTTGTTTTTTTGGTCGAAACGGCGGACTCCGCCACTTGCCGAGTAGGAGGAGATGAGCTGTGAACACGTGTTTGCTTTCCAATAAAATATATTTCTCTATATATTTAAGAAGAGATGCCAGCCTTTTACAAGCTTCCGCCCAGCCGGAATATTAACATTTCTGGCATTGTCAAACCCGCGCCGTCGGCAGTTAAAATCCCAATTACGAACATCTAATAAAGGCAGAACGGGAGTTGGGACTCGAATCCCTGGGACCAGACCGGCCGGAGAGCTTAGATTTAAGTAGCTGATAATGCCTGAGTTGACGCGTGACGACCAATACTCCGGTATTTTATTAACAATTTAAACAATAAAAGTCAGTTTTAATCAAAGGCCAACAAAGCTTACTTCAAGATCC
The DNA here is from genome assembly GCA_008042795.1 of Drosophila asahinai. Taxonomy (NCBI): domain Eukaryota; kingdom Metazoa; phylum Arthropoda; class Insecta; order Diptera; family Drosophilidae; genus Drosophila; species Drosophila asahinai. The sequence continues at coordinate 1,804 of VNJZ01010691.1, forward strand.
GAATTTAAGGAGGGGTGTAAAATAAATGGTAATTAGTAGATATATCAAGCCAACATTTTGAATCTGATATTGACGTAAAATTAAGTTACTGAAATCCTCGTTTAAAGTCCTTAACTTGAACAAGGGTAATGACTTAAGCCATTTATTGGCAATAACTACGATCGTTCAAGTTTGTCTGCGTAGCGAAAAATACATTATCTAACGCTACAATTCCCAACGGGATCTAGCATCCCTGACATGTCTTAAAAAAATGTGTGCTTTTAAAATAGGCGAATTTTTTCAGGTGCCTATTTTAAAACAAATTAAATAATTTGCAATTCTTTTTCTAATAGGAATTAGTTGTCACAAAATTGATATCCGAAAATTCTTGGGTTGAATGTGAGATTGTCACTTTTGTCTTACCTCGTTAAAAGTTGTTTTTGTTTGAAACTTGAAAACAATTTTTAATGTTCTTCGAAAATTGTTTGGGTGTTCCCTATACGTCTAATCTCTGAAAAAAACATGTGACTTAAATGTACGTTTGGAAACTGTAAGCAGACGGCTTAGAGATAATAACCTCATTTCAAGAAGTCCAAGAAAAGTGCCCTTACTCACAAAAAAACATGCCGCCAAACGTTTAAACTTTAAAGTTCGCAAGGCAGCACTTGAATTGGCCTTTGGAATAGTGGAGGAATATTTTGTGGTCGGATGAGTCAAAAATAGTTTTGTTTGGAGGCCGAGGCTCTCGGCAGTTTGTTAGACGACCACCCTTAAGTGCATTTTCTCCAAAGTATACGCTAAAAATGGTAAAGCATGGTGGTTCATCAATTATGATTTGGGCAAGTTTTTCATACTATGGAGTTGGGCCAATATATTGGGTCAATTGAGAATTTATGGTGTGACGTAAAAAGAGCAATCTCAGAAATAAAACCAAGCAATAACTTCTAACTTTGGGAAACTGTACAAAGGACTTGGAGCTCAATTCCTGTAAAGAGATGCCAAAACTTGGTTGATTCCATGCATAAGCGCTGTGCAGCTGTCATAGCAAACAAAGGATATGCAACAAAATACTAAAATAAAATATAAATATAGATGAATTATATACAGTACATAATTCAACCTATAAACGTTTTTTTTTATGGCTGTGAAAATTTTGAAACGTTTCACTACTATTATTTTGACCGAACATTTTTTTGTAAAAATTCACATTTTTATGTTTTTTGGAAAAATCTTATGATTTATCGTTAGTTGTTTTTTATTTTGATTAGCTACTATTAGTTAAGTTTCAATGAAAATTAAAGAAAAAATTTTAAAAACATTTCTAGAGTTATTTTTTGGGGTTACTAAAAAGCCTCTGTGGGCACTACTATTATTTTGACCGCATCTGTATGTAAATGTAAAATTCTATCAAATTTGATTTATCACTTTCAATATTTCAAATTTATGAATTTATATGTTCTATCTACCTTTATTACTTTCAATCTTTTAACTTCATTGCAATGCCAGAAAAACGCAAAGGGGCCAATTCGAGTCGTCGAACGGTCAATTCTACAGCCGCGCGAGATAGAAGAGCACAAAGATCAGGCGAACAAATCGAAAAAGATAATGAAAATGTGCGTGTGGGAGTCAAGGCAGTTAAGTCAATCACAATCGCCAAGGCACGAGATAAACTTAATCAACGAAGAGATGCGCGTAGATTCATATTTAATCGACGTAGAAAAATTGACCAACAACGCCAACAAGTTCATCGGGGTAATTTCTTCGACTATCATTCCAGTACGAGCCTTATGTTGATGGGGATGTGTTTCTCATCAGGAGAAGTACAACTACCCAAAATTAAAACACAACCTGCGCCATTGCGCGGTTTTCTTCTCGGTACAGATCCAGATTCTAGCCTGTTCCTGAAGTCAATTCGTACATTCAATTCATGCTTCCAAATTACATCGTTTGAAGCAACAGAAATAGTTAACAATATTGCTCCAAACGGTCAACAATTTTTAATTTTTAAAAATTTAATTTCACGTTCTAAATCCATCCGCCAAAAATTTCTCTAAACAACTGTTTGATATTGGCGTTGGGATGTATAAAATTACAAACGGAATTTTGCACAATCATCGACTCGAAAAAAAAAATCTCATATCTCGCATATTTCTCGATGTACACAAACAATATCAAAATCATAAGTGGTTGACAGAAAGAGCGATTTTGTCAGCAAAAAATGTGGACGTCAATGAATTAAATTTAAAAATACAAAAGTTGCTGTCAGGGGACTTGGTATCATACAAATCTATCGATGCAGTTTGTGATACCAACGAAACTGTAAATTATCCAATTGAGTTTTTAAATGCATTGGATTTGCCAGGCATGCCACAACACAATTTACAATTGAAGGTTGGAGCTCCGATAATAATTCTACTTCGAAACTTGAACCCACCACTGCTATTTAATGGTACACGATTAGTAATTAAGAAATCAATGAAAAATATCATTGAAGCCATCATTTTAAATGGGCAGTTTTGAGGCGACAATGTGTTGCTGCCACGAATCCCTATGATTCCTACAAATGTGCGAATTGAATTCAAACGCACTCAATATTCAATTAAATTGGCATTCGCTATGACGATCAATAAGTCACAAGGCCAAACATTATCTGTATGTGGCTTAGATTTGGAAACCCCATGCTTTTCCTACGGACAACAATATGTCGCATGTTCTCGCGTGGTAAAACCATCCAGTTTATTTGTGCTTGCTAAAGACGGACTATCCAAGAATATTGTACACTCCATTGCGCTGAGAGATTAATCTTTCTATTTTCCAACTGTCATAATAAAGAATGGTTGTAATTTAAAAGATATACTTTAAGTTAATAAAGATTAATTTATTAAGCTAAATTAAGAATACTTTAATAATACTAATACTAATTAATATACTAATACTTCAATTATAAGTACATCCCCGCAAACTTATAGTATATAGTCATTTTAATTAAACTAAAAAAATGTTTTTCTAGAAAAAATATATCCGTGTATAAAGGTGTTGAATTTGGGCGAGGCAAAGTTCGCCGGGACCGCTAGTTAAGATTATATTATATTCAAACATTTCAACCATTGCGTAAATTGCGTTTTTGATTAGTATAACATGTTTCGATAACTTTGTAATGATGAAGGAAAAATTATAAAATTACAATTAAAATACTTTTCTCAGATTGAGAAATTCACAGGTCGACAAAAAAGAACCCGGAGAGTAAACACTATTGATTCTGAAAGGTATATATCTGTACATTCATAATTCGAAAATTAAAAGTTTCCATCACGTACCAATTTTAGAAAATCGAGTCAAATGATCTGCTTGATTTTGCACTCTAAAAGGCTTAATAAAACCCAATCCTTACGTTGCATAGAGCTGACTTAAAAGAAATGTTGATCTATCAACTTGAATACAGAATCACCAATGGGGGACCTCTTGTCCATTAGCTAGAGCGGTTTTTTCATTGTAAAAAATACCATAAACGCACAGTGGGGCCATTTGAGTGTTTGCGTTGCAAAAATCATAACTTTTGAACCAAGTAAGATAATTGAGTAATTTAAATGGCTATTGAAAGATAATTGTTCAACCTATTAAAAACGTCACTTAACATGGTGCTACGATTATGATTTTTTATGATTTCTTTTTTTTTTGCTTATTTTTATTGTTTTTAATTAAAAAAAAAAAAGTTTTACAATTAAAAAAAAAAAATTTGAAATAAATAATATAAAAATTGTTTTCTTTATTTTATACCTAATAAGTACATTAATAAATAAAAAAAATAGGGTCCATTACTTAGTTTTCTTGAAATTCGACCTGAAAGTTGCTCAAATTTCCTAAAAATTGTATGTTTTGTTGAAAAAGAAAAATTTGTCAACTTTGAGCTGCGATTTATCTTTAAAAAAATCGTAGGCTATTAACATTTTGTATTTGTAATCTTTGAACAATTACCTATAAGATTTTCGTATTCAAAAGATCGAACGCGAACATCAAATGTTTGATTCTTGCAACGCCGTTTGTTCTAGAGGCCCCATAGTGAAACGGTCACCCTGTAAATTAGTGCCATCTGCGGATGTGTGTAACAGGCAGAAGGAGGCATCTCCGACCCCATAAAAAATATATATATATTCTTGATCAGCATCACCAGCCGAGTCGATTTACCCATGTCCGTCTGTCCATTCGTATTAAATTTGGCCACGCTATTGTCGTGATTTTCGGTTTAAAGTAAAATATTTATGAAATAAATTCATTTTTGCTGACGTGCTCTAAAAGTGTCTGTATAATCGGATGATAAACTTTATTCAGCAATTAAAAATTAAAAATAAAAAGTTTATCCATTTTTGCTCGCAGCTCCAATGAGTTTTGCTCAACATATTCCTAGAAACATTTGCCTTTTTTGAGTGTTGCTTATCATGTTTTTGACAACATTTGTCAAATTTTTTTTCTCATTTCCGTGTATGCAATTGTATTTGGCTTCAATTAAATTTAACTTTCGCTAAATAGAACCGTGCCATTCGGCGTGGACACATATAAATTGCAACACGCTTCCCGCTTCCCACGTTTTGTGCTCAGTTTCACCCATCATCCATCGTTGTTATGTACCTAGAGCGGGTAAGATATTAGGTAAATCCAATCAGCTGTGATAACTTCAAATTTATACTTTTTAAACCGAATATAGAAAATATAGCCAATTTTGCATTAAAAATCAAGTGGGAAAGCTACAGTCGAGTATGACCGACTGTGAGATACCCGGTACCCAAAGCATTGTGGGTGAAATTAATTATCACATGAACATGGAAATGAAGACAATGTTACTAGAAACATGTTGAGCAACACCCAAACTAGACAAATGTTGCTAGGGACATGTTGAGCAACACGCACGTGCGCCGTCAACATAGAAGAAGAAGAAGCATACACAGAAACTTTTTCGTTTAATAACTTCCATGTTTATCATCCGATTTTACTCAAATTTTCAGAACACGTCCACGAATGCATACCGATTTAGCTTATCTATTTACTTTAAGCCGAAAATTACGACTATAGCTTATATACAGTTTACTGACAGACAGACCGGCAGACGGACATGGCGTAAGCGACTCGGCTGGTAGCGTCACCAAGAATATACATATATACATTATAGAGTCGGAGATTTCTCCTTCTGTTTGTTACATGCATTCTCGGTTGGCACTAACTTATAATACCCTTGTACTCTATGGGTACCGGGTATAAAAATATTTAGACAGGAATTTTAAGAACAATGAGAACAATGGCATATTCTACGGTTAAAGGGAATGCTAATCAATAAAATAAAAATCTAAATTAAAAAAAAGATCAGTGAAACCAAATTTATTTTTATCAAGAACAAAATGTGCTTCAGCGGTGCTATTATTTTTTTCGCATCTGTACCATTTAAACAATATTCAGCTAAGTAGTTTTATTTTTAAAATAATTTAGGCTCAATTCCCGGTGTTCAATAGTTGAGCTTGGTCTGATTCTTCTAAAATTAACAAAACTTGTTTTTCAGTGTATCCAAAAAAACGTTAAACGTTAAAAAATTAGCTGATATTGTGATATTTAAAGTTTGGTTGCGCCTCTGCACGAAATAAGCTGTGAGCCAAGTGTGGTAAGGTATGCTCCAAATGCTTATGTAAGAGTTCCTGTCTATCTGATTACAGTTTTCTTAATTATCAGTGATAATTTATCACACAATAACCTAATATCGCTTCGTTTTATCCCACTGAGAAGAAATGAACAGTCTTTAGAAATGCTCATGACATTTACCCAAACCCGAAACTAACCGGATCGCTCAAAAATCAAAAATCATCACCCAGTATGCGCTAAACTCGCTGAAGTTGTACCCCAACGAACGTACACTAATAAGTTAATCAAACTAATTGCACCACTTGCCACAATCCGTGTAGCAAGGATGAAAATATTTCAGTTAGCAGCTATAAATTCCGCACATGCCCCGCCCCCACCGCAACCCCTTTCTACGACCGAGCTCTAAGTAAGCTGTAATCCATGAAAAGGGTTGAAGCTTCCATTTCCCGTGTTTCTCGTTGTCTGGTTTGGCATTCCGGAGAAAATGCTACTGCTGCTGTGACACGAACATTTTAATTTCCACCGCCCCCCAGGAGGTTGCCAGGTTCAGAGCCAGAATCCGTTTCCAGCTTTGGACAAAGTCAGAACTTGTTCAACAAAGTTTTTTAAATTGACCCACGTTTTGTTTCGTCCGCTTTTTAATTAAAAGTGCAATGCGAGTTGGGGGACGTTATGGTTATGACCATTGACCATTGGCCAGTTGAGCTTTGTTAAGCTTCCTAAATTGGCTAAAGAGCTCGGACTCGGACTTTGTGTGGCATTCGCGGTGACTTGGCAACAATCACCGCACGATTGCAAGGAGGGATAGGGCAAAAAGGATTGGAGGATGTGTTTGTTCAATACGAGTGGCGACTTTATTCATTAGTAAACTTTTATCCAAGAGAAAAATCTTAAGGAGATAAAATCAAGGAGAAAGGTGTTGTTGGGGACTAAACTGAAACATGTACATAATTCTATGTAAGCAAGTACGGAACTACTGAAAGATTATGTGCTTACTCCTTACGTAAATGCTTAAACTTAATCTAAATTACCTTTCGATACATAAGTTTCCCCCTTGCGTTGATTTCCCTAAGAAACAAGAACGTTGGCTTTGTGGAAATGTAATATGTAATATCTTATAATAATAACGATTATCCATGAAATTAGATATTAATTGCTCATTGCAGCATATAACGAGTTCTTAACTTATATCTAATCAGAGGTGCCACAGACGTCGCTGTGAAATTAAAGTTGATTAATATGGTGTGCTAAGGTATGCTCCAAATGCTTTCTCACATAAGTCATTTAATCATTTACATACATATGTAGATATGTACTAGTAAGACAGAATTTAAACCTTTTGAAACACCTGTAAATATTATTTTTCGAAAACTAACGCGTTATTTGAAATTCAAATGTAGCTTAATATTAGTTTATATCTCACATTTCAAATATAGTACAGATGTTCCTCTTTTTATTCTTAAATGCTACTGCGCGGATTCTGCACCTCGTGGAAGATTCCCTATCCCTCCATAGTAGGCAGTTAGTGCCACCATTCGCGTATCCAGAAAATTGTGCTCCACTTCACACTGGTGACCCACTCCACTCAAGGCAACCACCTGGGTCATATTGGAGTTGCGGGGCAGAAAGAACCCAACGCGATCAGAGAGGCGACGGGCAAATTTCATCAGTTCAGAGGCACCCACGGGCAGCAGGCTTTCCTCAATATCGAAGTTTGCCTGTTTTTCGTAGCCAGGCCCACCCCATGGAGGGCTCAAGAAGACCACATTAGGGCGAATCCTCGTACTAACTGCAAAATGCAGGAAATCAGCATGGATAAATTCAATCTTATGGGCCACGCCGTAGATGGCAGCATTGTGCTTTGCCATGGCCAACTTGTCTGCGTCAATGTCCACGGCAATGACTCGTCCGCAGGTGTTGGCAAACTGGATGGCGTTGCCACCGCACCCGCAAAAAGCATCCACGATCATATCGCAGGACAGTCGACGAGCCGTCTGTTTGGCAATCTTCTCCGGCGTTACCGAGAACCAACTCTCGCGGTCCAACCTTATTCCCTGGTCAAAGCGGGAGAACAAGGAGAATCGCTTGAGCCAATACTTAACCATATGGCCTTTTGTCTTGCTCTGCATAAACTCCGGCATCCTAGCCTTGGCAGCGTTCTTTTTGTTCTTATTGCGCTTCTGCTTCTTTGAGATGAAGCCACTATGCACGCCGTGGGGCACGAGACTTTTATCGTTTTCCATTATCAGCAGTTCGTCGCTATCGTAACTGCTGGAAGATTCGTATAGTTCCTTTCTCAGCTTGCGCGGCTTTGGATATGCTTGTGTGCCAAAACTTGTCGGCAATCCCAATAACTTTAACTGCTCGTCCTCGTCTAAATCGTCGCAATCGTCTTTTGTAGTTGGCAGATGGCGATCGTATTCTCCATCGGTCTCTGCGTGCTTGGCCTGCTTACTCTTCTTTAACTTGCTGTGCTTCTTAGTAATGTTTAGATGGAACAAGTCTTCCTCAATTTTGTCTATACTTGCCCCGAACGACTTGGCCAGTTCGTTTCGATAGTTATCAAAGGCACAGTTGAATATACGCCAGAATTTGGCACTTAAATCGGTGGCATGCTCCTCCCACAATTCCTGCCAAAATCCTTGCTCCTCCGGTGTTACGACATTAATAAGGTCATTGTACTTGGGGAAACGCTTGTACCACTTCAGTTTAAGGAGTTCATGCCCCTCGTACTGCCAGAAGTTCTGCCAGGCAGCCTGTAGAATGGTCTCCCAATCACAGGTAGTCCAGTCGCAATCATCGACGAAGAACTGGCTAAATGTGTAGAACTGCGGATTGGTACGCGACGTTGTCAGGTAGTGTGTGTTCATGTCTCATCTATCGCCACCAGTCTTCTGATTTCCAACCTGTGCCTCAGCAATTCCCCGGTTGCGTCGATCTTTTGAGCGAACCACACATCGATGGCCGGCTTGTGCGAGTCTTTCAAGTCACTCAGTAGCTTGTGCCGAGCAAAAGAATCATGACGCAGGTTGGCCAACTTCTCGTGAATGCCCCGTGTGGTCAGTGTGGGACTGTTGGGCTGCAAGACATTGCACAGAACCACTTCGCCGCGCAAAATGCAGTAGCTACCGCTACTCACACGCTGTTCAGTGGCCTTGTCGTAGGTGAGGCCCAGCAAGAGCAGAGATAGCGCGCCTTCGGGCAGGGAGCAGTCCCTAAGAATTAGGTATTGTAGTAAATAAAGTAAGTTATTACTTAGAACTCACTCTGGCAAGTTTCGGACACGCACGTTTTCCAGCCGAAAGTGTTCCGCCGCCACACACAGTCGTCCAATTATTGAGCACTGGCCGTAGTGCACGTTCCGGTAGTCCGACTCCAGGGCTAGTTCCTCGACCAGCAAAGTCTTAAAGTAATGACAATATTCAGGGTTATTCTGGGCACCGTCTGCGTTCTTCTCGCTCATTAGAAGCTTGCAAAATCCGAATGAATTCGTAGTAAATAACAGACAATAAACATGCACTGAAGACAGTGTGACCAATCAATGCCGCCTAATTGCAGTGTTGCCAGATGAAAATTTGGCTTTCCCCCTAAAAAATCTCAGAGTCGATATTTCCTCCTAAAAAATCCAGTCTTCCCCCTAAAGCCTAGTACTCAGACAGAAAAACTGTTCGCAACCCGAAAAAGATTTAATATTTTTCAAGTGTGACCGCTTCTAAAAACGCACTTTGGCATTTTTGGGAGGTAAATGGTGCGGTCATACCAATCTTAAATCAGCTGTTTTATATTTACAATTATTTATTTTATATTTGAAAGACAATTCGCATAGACTTGTAGTTTCGTTTTGGAATAGCTTATTTGCGCACAATGACC